>JAFNEN010002073.1:0-29325 GCA_019343175.1 Oedothorax gibbosus
AAAAAAAAAAAAAAAAAAAAAAAAAAAAAAAAAAAAATTTTTTTTTTTTTTTTTTTTTTTTTTTTTTTTTTTTTTTTTTTTTTTTTTTTTTTTTTTTTTTTTTTTTTTTTTTTTTTTTTTTTTTTTTTTTTTTTTTTTTTTTTTTTTTTTTTCACACCCATGCAGGCTGGACCTTGAACTTTTTGGTACCCCCCCCCCCCCTCTGAACTGGGAAAAAACCACATTTTTTTTTTTAATTGTTTCCGTATCCGAGTTTTTGTAAATAGTTTTGTTCCCCCTTTTTTTTAAATAAGAGGTCCCGGTCCCCCTGGGTAGAATGATGGCGAAAATCTGGAACACTTGGTGATTTTTTTTCCTTACTTCCTATACATTTTTTTTCATCCAACCATCCACTTTAAGCTTTTTTTTCCCCCCATTGGTTTTTTTTTTTTTCGACACGAAACTTTTTGGAAGAAATTTCCCTTTGGATAACCACCCACCAAACAATGTGAAAAGATTTTTTTTTTTTTTCCACGACCCATAAAGCAACAACTGATTTGAGGCGTTTTTTACGCCCTGGGCAAAATTCACTAGCAACCCCATTTTAATGCGGCCAAAGATGAAAATACGTTAAAAAAATCCACCAAAAAAAATTTTGTTTTTTTTTTTTTTTCGATAGGCCCGTTAAAAAATTTCCAAGGGGTAAAGGAAAAATTACATTTAAAAATTTGTGCCGGTGGTTTTTTTTTTTTTTAAAAGCCTTTTTGGCAAAAAATAATCCCGTGAATACAATGAAACCATAATCCCTGGAAAAACCAGCTTTTGCTGGAAATTAAATGGAAGGGAAGGACCAACCCCGAAAATTTTTTTGGGGCACCACATGTTGAAAACACCCCCCAGATCCCCCAGACAAATCCGTTTTTGGTATCCCATTAACAGAAAATCCCGAAATTACACAGATTCCTAGAATCCCACGTCTTTGGAAATAAATTAAAACCCATTTTTCCCTCCTGGACTCTTTTCAAACTTGCACTTATCTTTTTTTTACACCGACTCACCTGTTAGGTCCTTTACGTTTTTGGGGCGTCCCCCATGTTTTTTTTTTTTTTTCTTGAAATAAAGTTTTTTCCATCCATTTGAACCCATATTCCCGGCACGGAAGATGGAAAGAGTAATTGCCAGCCAAAAAAACAGAATTGAGGATAATATCCCAAACTGTGTAAGTAAAAAAAAATTTTCCCGTTGGGTAAACGTTTTTTCCATTCCTTTGTTATTTTACTCCCAAGTTTTTTCCGGTTGTTTGAAGGTTAACCCACTGCCCCAAAAATGGTCCCCCACGATCATTGGTCCCCACCCCGACCCGCTTTTTAACTCCCCATCCCATTGACAATGGAAAATTTTTTCTCCAAATATTTTGGCCTCCCTTTTGAGCAAGACCTCAATTCCAAAACCCAAACCAGACTTGGGTTTTTTTTGCGAACCAATGAAAAAAATTTGATAAATCCTACCAAACATTCTGCAAGGAAACCCCGACCCTCCCCCCTTCCGGAAACCCCAATCCGTTATTCTTAAAAGAAAAAAAAACTTGACGAGAATGTAAAAAAAGGGTTGGTAACATCCAATTCCTTGCCCTTTGTCTCCCCTTAACCAGTAAATAAAAAAACCAATACAAAGCATAAGCCGTAGAATGTAATAAGTAGTAATCCCCAAAAGAGCATTATTTCACCCAATCAACTGGTGTTGGGAACTACACCTTTTTCCGGCCCCCCCTCGGTGGTGCCGAGGACCGCTTAAATAAAGTATGGAAATTGAAAAAAAAAAAAAAAAAAAAAAAAAACAAAAAAAAAAAAAAAAAAAAAAAAAAAAAAAAAAAAAAAAAAAAAAAAAATTTATTTTTTTTTTTTTTTTTTTTTTTTTTTTTTTTTTTTTTTTTTTTTTTTTTTTTTTTTTTTTTTTTTGTTTTTTTTTTTTTTTTTTTTTTTTTTTTTTTTTTTTTTTTTTTTTTTTTTTTTTGTTTGGTTTTTTTCCTATTCACTTAGTACTTTTTTTTATCTTTTAGTTTGCCCTGGAAAACCCGTCTTCCGACCAATTACAATCCCGTTAAAATTCCTCACGTCCAACACAATCGTGTTTTTTTCAAAATGAACAGTTTTTTTTCTCCCTGTCCCCCCTCAAGTGGCCCCAAATTAATCCACCAGGTTCCAAACGTTTTTTTTTTTTTTTTTTAACATTGGTGAAATCAAAATCTTTGAAGTAACCGTAAAAAGCCCGGGCTCCCCCAAAAAATTTTTTTTGCACAAATGTTTTAACTCAGTCCCTCCGTAGAAAAGCAAAATAGCAAATGGGTTGAAATCCAATTCGTGGGCCAATTCCCCCCTGAGACCTTTTTCCCCAAAAACGATGACCCAATGGGTTTTGAATAACCGTGTTTTTCTGGAAATTGCCCAGCTCCAAACATTTTTGATTACACAAATTGCCCGGGTCAAAGGAAAGCCCCTTGGCCTTCCCGTAGAAACAGGAACTTGGGTCCACCAAACACCACCGTTGCTAACCTTTGCCCTTTTTTGGACTTTTTATTCAACTCCTTTTCCCCCTGGGAAACGTCACCACCCCGCGATAAAAATTTTTTTTCCCCCCATTTTCCTTCCAACCGTCCAGACCAAAGGCACGTGGGGTTCCCCCTTTTCCCCTCCCAACCAAGTCCAAGGTAAAGAAGTCCCCGCAATTCGATCTATATATTCCCCAAAAGGCCTCCCGCTTGGAATCCCTCCCAAGTCCGTTAAAACAAATGACTGCGAAAAATGTTTTTTGCCAAAATCCTGGTTTCGTGGTTAAATTGGGTAAAAATATCAATTCTTCGGTTCCAATAACTTTTTTTTAGGTAATAAGCCCAGAACCCAACAATGTCTTGGGACCGGACCAGCCCTTTGTTGTCCCCCCTTTGCTCCCCCAAAACTCCCAAGTTTTCCGCGCCCGGATCATATGGTGGGCACAATTTCCGCTTGAGATTTTGGACGTTTTGGTGAAAACGGATACAAATTGCATTCGGTCCCCCGCCTTCCCGAAAATCGGCCAATTTCAATCCCGATTTTGCCAACCCACCTTCGAGAGGAAAATACCGGAAACAGTCCCCAATATACCCCCCCAACCGGGAGGTAACCCACTTGGGGCCCAACGCAATAAAAGGTTTGTTTTTATTGCCGGGGGGGGTTTTGGGGAGATAAGGCCATAAGAACGATTTTCCAAAATGATCCCATTTGGGTTTTTTTTTTTTTGAAATTTTTTGGAACATTTTTTTTTTTTTTACCATTTGGCAAGTAACAGGAAAATTTGGATGTATTCGGCCCGTAACCTGAGCATCGGGAACAATCAATCCCTCCGCATGGAACAAGTTGATCGGTTTTTTTTTCCCCGAAAGCCACTTTTTGGACGTAAGCAAAGTAATTTTTACCGCCAAGATCGGCCGTTTTGCCCCCCAATGGCCTGCCCATAAATTCCCCAGAGGATCTTCCTATAAATCCTTCTTGTAAAACCTCCAAAACACATCACCGTTTCCCCCCCCCCCCCTTTTTTTCCCTTGGGTTAACCACGTTTGCCTTTGGTTTTTTTTTCTGGGTGGAAATGTGGAAGCCCTTTTGTTACAAATTTTATCACTTTTTTCCATAGATGAGAGTGGACGGAACTTGGCCACAATAGATCGGATCGGGGCCCCCAAAACCACTAAAAAAGTCCCCCCCCCCCTTTTGATTTTTTCGGTTTTTCGATTTTTTTTTAGGCCCTTTTTGAGCAATCAGTGCCCGTTTTTTTTCCCAGGGATGGGGTAAATCCAAAAATAAGCCCAGGTGTCCCCCGTGATTGGCTAATAGATTGGAACCAGGGTACACTACGATGCGACCATGTTGTACTTGTTGCAATTTTATGCCTTGCTCGTCAATAGCGATCATTCGAATTGGGTAACTATCGAATACCTGGCAAACTGCAACAAGGATCATCAGTATGCCATCCATATCAACTGGGAGGGAGTACGGGAGTAGAAAAAAAAAAAAAAAAAAAAAAAAAAATTTTTTTTTTTTTTTTTTTTTTTTCATTCTTCCTATATATACCCCGTGACTCGAGCTAGTTACAAGTTCAGACTAGTGACTTGAGTAGCAGGTCCAATACCTTTGGACATATTGTGGTACAGTGACACAAGCATTGCATATCGATTGGAGAGAGGTGGTAAATCAGTTTCGTGGACGTATACGCAATTCCCGACCGCATCTCGAGTGCAGACATACGGCCTGTTGTCAGTGACCTGCAACTCGTTCCACGGTATCATTGGAACCCTTTACGAGTTTGGCCCAATACGTTTCCTCCACTCTCTTGGCGCAACAAATAAGGTTTGCCTTGGTGCTGCAAATAATATTCGTTTCCTTTGGCATCGGAAGGATAGCGCTGAGTATTGTTTGCAAATTTGGCTAATCTTTCGGGAATGACTACCGACTGGCCGTTCAAACAAGGATAAAATTCGTTGCCATTCTTGTCTCGGGCATAATACTCTTGACCCTCCTCGTTTCTAGAAAATAAAGTGTGCCTGCGTCTAGGATATATTTCGTTACCGTTCTTGTCACGAGCATATCGCCTCCCTACCATTCTCGTCTTTCAAGAACGGTTCTGCAGCAGAATTCGAGTAATATTCACTTCCATTTCTACGTTTGGGATACTTCATGGCCGTCTCCCGGTATGGCATTTCACTCTTGTCTTTGGACGAGTGTCCCGTTCAAAAAGACACCCAACAGAGATGATACAACTTTTAATCACCTGGCGTAAACATCATGCTTTTGGTAGCGAATGTCTCGTGTGCTCTAACGCATCCCATTTCCTAAAGACACACCCTATGCCACGTGTTGTGAAAGTTTTATTACAATAGCTCGTCAAGTCGTACCTGTTCAATCTATAGCCATCCCGACACCTGGATATTTTTTTGGATTACCCATCTTGAAACGCATGATTGCTCAAGCCAAAATCGAAACGAATCAGACTTTTTAGTGTTGCCCGATCCGATCTATTGGCAAGTTCCGTCCACTCTCATCTATGGAAAAGAGTATAAAGTTGTACAAGGGCTTCCCATCACCAGCAACAACCAAGCACGTGTTACCAAGAAAAGACGGATGTGTTTTACAAGCAGATTATAGAAGCTCCTCTGAATTATGGCAGCATGCAACGGCGATCTTGCGGTAAAAATACTTTGATACGTCAAGTGGCTTTCGGAAAACGATGCAACGTGTCCATGCGAGGTATGATTGTCCCCGATGCTCAGTTACGGCCGAATCAAATCGGTTACCTGCCAAAATTGTAAAAATGTTTCAAATTCAAAACCAATGGATCATTTTGAATCGTATGCCTTCTCTCCAACCCGGCAACTTTATTGCGTTGCAAGTGGTACCTCCCGGTTGGGACTATGACTGTTTTCGGTATTCCTCTCGAAGTGGTGCAATCGATGAATGCCGATTTTCGACGGCGACGAATGCAATTTGTATCTCGTTCCCAACGTCCAATCTCAAGCGGAATGTGCCACCATATTGAATCGGCTGCGGAACTTGGAGGGTTTTGTGACGCAAGGGGACAAAGCTGGCTCCGTCCCAAGACATGTTGGTCGCTTATTACCTAAAGTATGACGAGAATTGTTTTTTACCATACAAGAACCCGGATTTGGCAAAAACATTTCGAGTCTTGTACGATTTGGAAGGATCCCAGCGAGCCTTTGAATATATAGATCGATGCGACTCTTTTACCTGGGCGTTTTTGGAGAATGACACGTGCTTTGGTCTGACGTTGGAAGAAATGAAAAATTATCGCGGGGGGGTGGATCCCAGGAAGAGTTTGAAGCCAAAGCAAAGTTTAGCAACGGGTGTTTTTGGGGACCCAAGTCCTGTCGGAGGCCAAGGGCTCTTTGCCGCATTTGTATCAAATGTTGGAGCTGTGGGCTATCAGAACGGTGTCGGACATTGGTCATTCGTTTTGGGGGAAGGTCTCGAATGCAACGAAATGATTCACCATGCTATTGCTTCTACGGAGGCTCTGAGTAAAATGTGCAAAATTTGGGAGCCCGGCTACGGTTACTCAAAGATGATTCACATTGTAAAACGTTTGACGGTGGATTATTTGGGCCACTTGATGGGGCGGAGAAACTGTCATTGAAAAACGATGTGTTGGACGTGATGCATTTTACGGATGTATTGTCGGGAGAAGGGTTCCAGCAACTAAAAGTAAAGTATTAGTATAGAAAAAAAAAAAAAAAAAAAAATTTTTTTTTTTTTTTTTTTTTTTTTTTTTTTAATCGATACTATAAAGGTCCTGGCACACCGAGGCCACACTTTTTCAGAACGTGTTCACCAGTGCTGGTGATATGCTCTTGGGATACTACTTTATACATCTACGCTTACTGCTTTGTATTGTTTTCATACTGGTTAGAGACAAGGCAGGATGATGTTACCACTTTTACATCTCGTCAAGTGGAAGGGCGATGATGATATTATGCCCAGTAATCATATTATTATGATTACTGTTTATAATCATAATATAGGAAGATATTATGATTATAAACAGTAAGCATGTCAGGCTTACTGTTTATAATCATAATAGACTGGATTATGAGAAATACAATTAAAGATGCAAAGAGAGGAATAAGGTGGAACTTCACCACAGCTTTGGAGGACCTTGACTTTGCTGATGATATTGTGGGTTTTTTGCTAGCAAATTTGATGATTTACAGTGGGAAAACAAAAGTTTTTGAAAAATATGCAGAAATTGGTCGGATTGAAAATAAACAAGGACAAAACGAAAACAATGAGAATAAATGCAAAATCAGAACGTTTGGTTGAAATAGAAAACGGTCAAATTGAAGATGTTGAAAGGTTCACCTACCTTGGGACTTTGGTTGATGGGAAAGGAGGAACTGACGCTGAAATAAATTTAAGAATCGTAAAAGCACAAAACTGTTTTAAAATCTAAATAGAGTATGGCAGTCAAGCAGTTTTACTGTTTAAAACGAAAATCAATATATTTAATGCTATGGTCAAAGTGTACTTCTATACGGAACAGAAACGTGGAAATTAACTAAGCAACAAGAGAAAAGGGTAAATAGCTGGCAAAATAAATGCCTTAGAAAAATTTTAAAAATTTATTGGCCACAACCATATCAAATGCAGAACTATTCAAAAAAACACAACTAGAACCAATAACTAACAACATCAAGAGAAGAAGATGGAGGTGGGATCGGACATGTGCTGCGAATGCCGCAAACAAAGATCCCACCAGTGGCATTGCAATGGGGCACCAGAGGGAAAAAGAAAAGAGGGAGACCTAAACTAACATGGAGAAGGATGGTGGAAGAAGAGAGGAATCAGGCGGGGTGGACGTCATGGTCAGAAGCAAGAGCTATCCGCAGCCGATCGGCGAGACTTGGCAAACCAGGTGTCGGGCCTTATGTGCCACTTGCACGAAGAGGATAAGTAAGTAAGTAAGTTGGAAGACTACTGATGGTCCGAGAGTCGTTTCCTGCAGTATGTTGGTAGATTTTATTCAAATTCATGTGTCGCAACACGTTCCTGTTGGTTTTGCATTGAGTCTGCTCAAGCAAATATTTGGAGAAAATATCCATTGTCAATGGATGGGAGTAGCGTCGACAAGTGATCGTGGACATGCAGTGTTTACAATCAACGAACTTGGAGTAAATACAAGGATGAAACCATTTACCCACGATTACTACCAGTGGGATATCTCCATTCTTTTTGCTGGCAATATCTTTTCATCTTCCGTGCCGAATATGGTTCAAATGGATGGGAAAAATTTATTCAAGAAATGACTGCCACGTTAAAGACCAAGGAGTCGTGTGAAAAGGTATTGCAAGTGTAAAAGAGTCCAGAGGAAATGGTTTATTCTTCAGACGTGGATTCTAGAATCTGGTGTATTCGATTCTGTTAATGAATACAAATCGGATTGCTGGATTGGATGTTTCTCACATCGTGGTCCAAATCGGGTTGGTCTCCTTCCATTATCAGCAAGCTGTTTCCAGATAGTGGTTCATTGTAATCACGATTATTTTGCAAAAGGCTTTAAACCACCGGCAAATTTACATGTTATCCTACCCTGAATACGGCCTATCGAAAAAATTTGGTGGATTACGTATTTCATCTTTGCCGCCTTAATGGCTTTGCTAGTGATTTGCCATGCGTATCGCATCCATCTGTTGTGCTTTTATGGTCGTGAAAAAATCGACATGTGGTGGTGTATCAAGATTTCTTCAAGTCGTGTCGAAACATGGAAAGCTAAAGTGATGTTGACGAAAATGTATAGAGTAGAAATCAAGTGTCCAGATTCGCCATGCATCTACAGACGACTCTATAAAAAGGAAAACTATACAAACTCGGATACGACAATAAAATCCCCAGGACATCAGAGACAAGTAAGTCATGATACATGGGTTTGAAAAAAAAAAAAAAAAAAAAAAAAAAAAAATTTTTTTTTTTTTTTTTTTTTTTTTTTTTTTTTGTAACTACTATAAAGCTCCATGCACACCGGATCTGTATCACTTATTCAGCAGAGTTGTTCACCAGCAGTTGTTTGTTATGGATCCATATTGTTGTTCCCATCAATGTTTTCCTGCACCTCAAGAACAGGTGGATGGATTGGCTTGTAACAAGTGTCATTTTTATGGATACTGTCGATGTCTTTGCATCAATGTGAATACAGACACGTTTTATTTTCGTTCTTATTGCTGCCGACAGAGATGCTTTCAACCTACACTGGGCATTTGTTTCTTGTGTACGCAAGAATGCTATTGTCTGTGTGACTCGCGCAGAGAAGCAATTTTGCAACGACCCAATATTGTCACAGCATACATCAATCACAAAGTTGTGGAGATGGTAGAATACAGAGGCAGTCAAACCCATTGCTGTGAAGAAAAGTGTTTCCCCTTACCAAAGGTTTTGGTTCGTGGAATGGCTTGCCGGAGATGTAAGGCTGTCAACTTTTGCAAATGCGAGTGTTGCTATGGCAGCACCACGCTTGAAAGCCTCATGCAACAGAAGTATGTGGCCCGAGTTTGTGAAAATCCCGTTCCAAGAGTACATGTACTTTATAAACACATTTTAATGCTTATGAAAAGCATGACTAAAAAAAAAAAAAAAAAAAAAAAAAAAAAAAAAAATTGTTTTTTTTTTTTTTTTTTTTTTTTTTTGACTGCCTATATAAGTAGTCTCCCTGCTTGTGCTGTCATTACTTCTCGGCAAGTTGCAAGCGAGTTGTAAATTCATTTCCAATGGAACATCTTTGAAGCTACTACGGCAGAGGATGATGTCAGTACAACCTGACAAGGCAGTACCAAGTTTTTATTTGGAAATCTCACAAACGAAGATATGGAAGAGTTACGTCCTGTACCTCCCAGAGCTGCTGTGAATCGTCTCTTATACCACCATTGAACGTCACTCCAAGCTTTGACTGGCCCCGTGAATCGCCTCCTACCCATGAACTGGTACACAAGCATCGCTTCCAGAAATTATTTCAATGATTGGTTCAAGTCCTGAGTGGTACAACTGAAACTAAACACGCCCCACATGACCATTTCAAATTTGGAAAAAATATTTGGATATTGCCTGGAAACAAAGTCAAGAATATATATTTTATGACTTTGCGTTTTAAAAATCCCGTCATTGTTCCTCATGGTATAGCAATAGTACCATATGCATTAATAAGGATCAATGCATTGCCATCGATAGGAACTACACCAGTAAAATTACGTCAAAGGAAGGTGGTCTGGTATTTGTATTCGACCACCTGAACCGGACGAAGGAAATGTAGAGCATGAATTGCTGAAATGCCTCTTTCCCAAGCAAGATTTTGTCTTTTCCGTTTCCATATTCGGACCTTGTATGTAGCCAGCTATCACAATCCGTTCCAAACTATTTGGAGAGTGATTCGAAAGGGTGTGGCTTTCAAGCTCTAGTCAAAAGGCTAAAATCGGCGTGCTAAAGATTTGGTCCTTTTACGATTGATATTGCAGCCTGATGCGCCATTTTAAAGAAATAAAACGATTAAATTTCTTTAACTTTAGAAATTTGGGTATCCGAGGGCACGGATGAGTGTGAGAAAAAAACTATCGCACTTTGCTATTCACCACCTACCAGAGTTGGACTCTGATTTACAAAATTTGTAAAACGCACCAAAGATTTTTTCAGTTGTCTGCCAACCACCCACCACCCGAATTTTACACGTGTCAAATTTACATTGGACGATACGAAACCGGTGGCATCGCTTGCAGTTTGGTAGAAAAACAAGGTCGAGTAGTCCCCAAATTTTGTTGTGAGTACCCCGGTCATGGTTTCTCGATACTAAATCGCACGTCGTGTTGCTTTTTCCCCGAGTGAACCAAGATATGCAAAGTGTCGATACGGGTTTTCCTTTTTTAAAGGACAAGGAGACGTGCTAAAAATATGGACTTGGTGGTACTTGCAAAGATATGTTGAAAAAAGGGTTTTTGGTTGACGTTCTTTTTGACTGGTTGTCCATTCAACGAGGGAAAACCCTACAAGCACATTTTACTCTGATTTGTTGCAAATGTATGTCTTGTTGTATGGAGTGTGAGATCAAGATGGTCCTGAAAACACTTGTGGAGACTTTGTTACGGACCCACACGGAGCCTCATAACCTTCTTCACACCCAGTTGCTTCGAAATTTGAAACGAGACGTTCAGCAGACGTGACAGAGGCCTTTACCCATCGGGTAAACCCTCTTGTTGAAAAGTATCCCGAAGTAACCGCAGGAGCACGAGTTTTGTCGATTTTTTATCGAAGTGTCATGTCGACCACCCAGTCTAGTAATTCCAAAAACTCACTGGGAACATTCAGTTTTGAAAGAGGAAAAACAAAGGTTGAGTGATAAAATTGAGGCATTGCAAAAACAGCTGGAAGAATGTCGTCGTTTAAACAAAGGTGAAAATCGAGTCCAGTCCAGAAATTCAAAACACCCACCTTTCAGTTTTTGAAAGAGGAAAAACCAAAAGGTTGGTGATAAAAATTGAGGCATTGCAAAAACAGCTGGAAGAATGTCTTTTAAAGAGCAAAAGTTAAAAAGGGGAGTGTAGTCTACACGATCGGGAGTTCAACGATGAAAAAAAAAAGTTGGAAATTTGGAAGAAAGGGAGAAAAAGAATTGCAAGGCCCTAAACCCTCTTCTAGCGATACACTACAACTTATGCACGATACATTTACAGATACCTTGAAGCAGAAACAGGTCCCGGACAAGAAAAATCAAACTAGACTGCCAGCAAGAGATGTGACGGAATTACACAACATTGTTCAACGCAAGGTCTGTTTACAAGACCAAACCACTGAAAATGATGGACATGAATATTGATCCTTCACCGCCAAATTGCCCGCCTGCCTTGTTCATCAACGTCCGGGAATCCCCGTTGGGAAACGTATCTTTGTCGAAGCTTTGAGCAAATCGATTAGGAACAACTGAAAAAACATGCTACGCAGAATCACGTGACTAAAAATGATTTAGCAACGGGGAAAAAATCTATTTTACAAGAAATAAGTAAATATATCACCGCCTCCTGCTTTGGGCCCCCACCGCCAAGCTACCTCCCTCTGGGCTTTCTGGGGATGAACAACAAGTGGTGCCAACATTTACCTTTTTTTGACAGTTTGGGGTAACGGGTTACAGAAAAACGAAAAATATGCTATTTGGGGGAATCGCGTGACTAAAAGTTGATTTAGAAAAGTGGAATGAATCGATTTTAAATTAATGAATAATATGATCTTGCCTCCACCGCCAAGCAATCCCTCCCTACCTTCAACGTCAAAGGGTTTCAAAATCTTGCTGAAAAACAAATTACAGTACCTATATGGAAGGTTTGAAAAATTTGATTCTACAAAAACTAGGGGCAAACCCCAGAGAATCGTACAACTACAAATGATTTAGAATCAGTTTTAGGGAAAATAGTGTATCACAGATTCCTGCTTCCTCCACCTCCCCCTATTCCCGCAATAACTTTACGAATAATGATCAACCCACGAATCAAATTGCTGATGGTTGCCAACCTGAAAAACAACAGTACCAGCCACCCAAGGATGATCTAATATCGACCAAGGATGAAATTTTTACAACATATCAGTGTTTACACCGAAACCCATATATCGGTTTAACAGTTTAGAAAATTCTTTTGGGTTTAAATATTGAAAAGAGACACCAGTTGACCTAAAAAACAATCCTAGTTGGGGAAAAAAAAAGATTCAAGAACAAATTAAAGAGTTAGGTGCTCTCGAAAACTGATTTAAATGCTTTTTAAAGAGGCACAACCCACCGATTTAAGTCTAAAAAGATGTTATAAAGTCTGTACAGGAGGCGGTCATACATGTACCAATGCCCCAAAAAAAGGGAAGAATTTTAAAAAAGAATTGTTTAACCTTCTTGCTGGAAAGATGATTCCAATATAAACGCTTTCATTGAGAAACTCGAAAACATAGTGCCCAAAACAAAATGAATCCTGTTGTAAACAGCCCGAATTTGACCTTGGATGCTTTCTTGGGGGCGACTCCTTTTCCCGACGCTCAAATGGAGCAAGTTGTTCAAATGTTCGAGTTGACGAAGCTTTCAGGAAAAAGTCAACTATTGAATGAAAATAAAAAAGAACTTAAAAAAAAGCCACCCGAATATGCAAAGATAACATCGTTCGCAGATACAAGAGTCGTTCGGACATATTGGGGTATTTTACGGCAAAAGATGGTTTAATTGTTTCCTTTGTGGGACAATTAAATCCCTCTGGAGGAGAGGATTTTGGAAAAGGTCAACAGTTGGCGAGCAGATGGAATTTGAAACCATTGACGAATTAAAAAATGTTGTTTGAGCAAATATTCCGCAAATCAAAGATTCTCCCAATTGGCAATTGCAAGTGTTTAATGCGGTTGTGCAAACAAATGCAAACTATAAAGTTTAGTACAAAAAATTGAAAATATTGCATTGTACTTCCCAAAACCCGAATCTGAAAGCGGAATCTTGGGATAGGGAACTTGTTAAAATATTGATTTTCACAAAATCCTATGCCATAAACCCTTTAGAGCGCGGAATTACGTCAGTTCAACAGCAATTTGTAGAGTTTAACCCGCCTTGGGGACTATTATGAAAACCCAAATTATAATACATTACAACAGCCCTCAGATGTTTTTTTCAGAGGGGTGTCGACTACATTTGAACAATGTGCGCACATTGACCCAAAAAAAATTCAACATTTCCCCCCCCCAAATGTTTCAGGATGCAAACCCATTATGTGTACAGTTTAAAGATGTTACCGATTTTCCCAAGAGAAACCATGGCTCTGACAAATGAAAAAAAAGAATGCAATTACCTATGTCTCGGAAGACCAACCATAGAGCCCACAGACAAGATTAGAAAATGAAATTGAAGAGTTGAAAAATCAATTGGCTGCCTGTACAAAATTTGGAAGAGGAGCACAGAGAGACAAGAAAAATTAAAAAATGAAATTGGACCATTTTGAAAAAAAATTAGCTGCCTGCCCAAAATTTGGGAAGAGGAAACACAGAGAGATGCAGAGAGATTACAAGGATGAAATTGATCAGTTTTGAACAATCAATTAGCGCCTGAAAAACTCGGAAAAGCAGCCCCAAGGACACAGAAAAAAAATTACAAATGACATTGCTCAGTGACCAATCAAAAAGCGGGCTGCAAAAAATCGGAAAGCACCCAAAAGGGACCCCGAGAAAAAATTCAAGATGGACATTGCTCAGAAAAACCGCTGCCTACAAACAATTCCCAAGGGCCCACAACAGAAACGGGAAAAAAAATTACAAGAGGACTTTCTCAGATGAATGCTGCCTACACACAATTGAAAGGGCCCAACACACAGAAACAGAGAAAAGATTACGAGATGAAATTAACCCATTTTGAAAATTCAATCAGGCAAGAACAATTGCAGCAAGGTGATGTGGGCCAGGAAATCAAAATTAAAGAAAAACGAGGGCTTTTCAGATGATACCGATGTGTTGAATTGACTCTTCCTTTAAGAAATACTTTTTTTACTTGTACAATTGTATTTGAAACCATTGGGGATTTATCATGTACAGATGATAAAAACCACTATTTCAGGAAAAAAAAACATTATGAAACGAAAAAAACCACGACAGACCTAAGATTTGTGGAAAATTTGCAAGACTTATATGGAATGTGGATCACAGAGATTGGTGGATGATAAAAAGTGTTTACAGGAGTTTGAGGACGACTTGAGAATGTCCCAAACCATAAAAGGGGTTGCTAAAAACATGTACAGATGAAAGCCCGTAAAAATTGCGAAAAAACTAGCAGGCACAGGCTCTTTATCAAGTACAGCACGCAGCAGATGGGAACATACCCAGAAAGGGTTTAATGGTTTATCGACGGAGCTCAAAGGGTATTTAACAAGAAAGAATTGAAAAAAAAAAAAAAAAAAAAAAAAAAAAAAAAAATTTTTTTTTTTTTTTTTTTTTTTTTTTTAGCAAACCCCAATATACTCGTGCAGACTTGCCCGTCTACTACAGACCGTTTTGTCTCGCTCATAAAAAGTTGGCCAAGTGCATTTGCCAGTAGCACGTGTGGAAACGTTACCCAACCTTTCCAAAATCCCCATTTTCTCAAGGATCCATTCCCAACATGAAAAAAAATCAGCCCGTTGATTATTAGCAAGAGCACCATGTACATTTACCGTTACGAGTACCAAAGGACAATCATACCGTCGAGTACACCTGTTGCAAACCAAATTTTCCCAACACTACGGAATCCCCAGAGGTGCGCCAGCTTTTCTTGAAAATTTTAAAAGTGGGGCCAAGACTCTTGGTGCCCGATGAAAGAGTGTAGACCCCCGTCAAATTTCATATAGGCCTTATAGAATCCCCCATGATTCAGCAAGCAAACAACAGCAAATCCACAAGGTTTCCACAAAACCTGTAAGTAACAAGATGAGTTCTACCTTGAGTTACAAATGAATGCCGAAGGGGACGAAATATTTTGTCAATTTAAAAATGGAGATCACTATACAGTTTACTCTCCACATAGATTTGATATTTGCAAAACTAAAGGGCCCAAACCCCATTATGCAAAACGTGCCGGTAAAAAACGAATACTATCCAAAGATGGTTTAAACGGAGATTATTCCCCAAATTTCCCAAATTCCTGAGAAATTTTTATGCCAAAAGTAAAGTTTACCAATACCCAAAGATCCTGAAGGGGAAAGAAAAAATTTGTTTATCCCGGACGAAAAAAATCAAAGTATGCGAAAACACGACGGTTACAAAATTTTTTCCAAAGAACAAATTGGGTGAGACGAACGACATGCGTTGATGTACATAAAACGTGGAAAAAAGTGGGTATCCGATGACAGGGACGGCCCTGCTATATTTCGTGGAAAAAACATACTGGGGCAAGAGTATTTGAAAAAAGAGATGGCTCTTATCGAGTTCCTAAATCACGAAAGGAAAGCCAATTTATTTCCAAGAAAAAATCTGAACGGAAGCTTGCTTGAATATTTCCTCCTGATGGACCAAATTTGGGCAACACGGATGGAAGTCAAGTGATCCGAAGATTCGAAGGGTTAGTTATATTCCGTTCTTTCGACAACCCTAGACGAATACTATTTCAAGAATACGATCGTCTGACGATAAAAAAAAAAGGGATAATACACCCATTCATAGGTATCCCGTGACATAAAAAACAGTAAAAATTATCCTCGATTATAAAAGTTATAGGTATGGGCGTCATCTTGGAAAACAAGTATGCAAAAAATAAAAAATGGAGAAATTATGAAATCCGTTGGACGAATACGGTAACGAGTATACAATGAAGGGTAGAGTGGAAAAGGTTTGCTTTGGGGTTTCTGGCTCACGATGGTTATGTTATTGTACCGGGAATTTAAAAAATAACCTTGGATCATCGACCCCCAATTAAACCGGCTATCGTACAAATCAAACATTTTTGGGACTGTTGAAGCGTCAGACTCTACTCTGACTTTTTGTAAAAACCCACAAGTCTTCAAAACTTCGAGGTCTACCAAAAAAAGGGAAAAAATATCAAGCCCTACCTCTGCCCATAATCAAAAGGGGCAAGTGTACCTGCCCCCGCCGGTTTTTAAAGCAGCGTTGTTTCAAAGTAAAACTTAAGGTACACCATAGTAGTGCGGGCCCACTAGCATTCCTGAGACAATCATAATGTTTATGGGTATAGAAAAAAAAAAAAAAAAAAAAAAAAAAAAAAAAAATATATATAAATATGTATATATATATATATATTTTTTTTTTTTTTTTTTTTTTTTTTATTTGCTAAAAAAAGTACCTCACCCACCGGGCTCTTTTCGTTCATGATGGAATAAAAAAAAAAAAACGCATGGCGAGCTTGACTTCCCATTAAAAACGTCCTTGCTGGGGGACGTTTTGAATCGGTACACAAGATCTCGGTGACAGCAAACGACAAGTGGGACACCGTATTGGTTTTGGTAGAAACCCCAGCGAAAACTTGTTCCCCTTGCATAAACTTTTTCAAAAAAGATTCACCTAGGCTTTGATTTTGGGCCACACGGTTTCTTTGTATTTTCTCATATCCAATACCGATTGGTTGGGATTCTTGCACTGTCAAGGGACTCAAGCTTCATGAAGGGAATACGAATTTAGATGGTTGGATTGCATCCTAACCCTTGGGTCATGTGTTGAAAAAGCATCGGTCGTCGAGCGTAAGTGGTGACTATTTTAAACCCATTTCTATGAAAAGCGTGTTTGGAACAAAACATCAAATTTGACCTGTTTCGTGTATTTCGAAGGCTTGTGGTTCGGGGTTACATTCTGTCGAAACACCGTTTCAGAAGGGGCCAGAGACACAATAAAAATTTTTCACAATTTTACAATTTTTTTAGTCCCCTTTTGGTCTGAAACGAGACCCGTTTGTCAAAATTTGGCCAACGAAACTCAGTGTATACCTTCGGGATCGTAACGGCATTATAGACTTGTATTTGATTGGGGGTATGGACGTTCGGAAAACCTTTAAGCCAAATTTCCCCAAAAAGTTGTTCGTTTGAAACGAAAATCGCGACCATTTCAACATTTTAAATCACTCAGGGGTGCCAACTAAACGTTAAGGAAAAGCTGTTGGCTCGCAAATCTGTTACATACCCCCAGTACCCCCTTTCAACAATGATGTTGTTGTCGCAAAATGATGGCTCTTTGGTTTCGTATTCACTACAAAGTCATTGAGAGTCAAGTGGGAAGACGAAAAACCCAGCTGTTCGGCCCTAGCTGTCATTGGGAGACGGGATCGTTTTGCAGCCCAAAAAAATTGACGTTGATGGGTTGTTGGACGGGTATCAATCGAGGCATCCAAAGGGGTCCTGGTGCAGACGTGCCATACTAACCGAGTTTTTACCGGGGAACGCTGCCGAGGAAATTTAGAGTTCAAAATATCGGAAATCGAAAAAGAATTGCCTCATTCCAACTAAAGACGGGCGGATACATTATGAAAAACACTTTCCCACCGATAGATTGTAAAACTGAAAAAACATTATTCGATCGAAAGTTTGTACATGGACGATTTTACTTAAACCAAATGTAAAGGCAGGACATTTCAATACCCGGCTTGGAAAAAAAAGGAAGAGAGCTGAATGGCCCGTGTATGAATTGTCCAAATTAAAGGGGGGGCGTGTGCTACGTAAAAAAACCCGATCGGGGGACAGGCCCAAAACGTGGAAGCCCAAAAGTCTCAAAATTTTTAGCGACGGTCGAGAGTGGGGAGGACCCCAGGGAAGACCCTGTCAAAGTCAAACGACTAGCTGCAAACGAAAAACTATTCGAAAAAAAAAAGTAAAAAAGAAGAAAAAAAAAAAAAAAAAAAAAAAAAAAAAAAATTTTTTTTTTTTTTTTTTTTTTTTTTTTTTTTTTAATGTAGTATATATAAAGAGGCACACTCCCCGTTAAGTTTATATCCCATCGCAGCAATGGACTCTTTTTACTTCCTGGTTCTCATGTGTGGATTACACCCACTTAAAGGGCGAATTGAAGGATGGCCATCAGTTTGTGGCTTTCACTTGATCACGGAGGATTGGAAGGAACGTCTGCAAAAAAGCATCTTTTTACAAGACGCTCAAGCATGATTCTGCAAAGATTTAAAAATGCCCTAACAAACAACATGTTAAAGGGTACGGGACCTCCAAAGAAAAAATTTTTCTTCTGATATTTATATTGTCGCTGTGTGCAGGCATCCATCAACCGTACAACAGTGCCTACAAACACAACCCCCTTTTTCAATACAGTTTTTCATGATTGTGAAGCGCTAAAACATGTTGGCCATGGCCATGACGAGGACTTTGAACCTACCAATACTCTTGTCGGGATACGGAAAAATTAAATTTTTAAAAAACATGCAGTTCCTTGCCGTTATTGCCGGGGAAGCCCCCCCCCCCGAAAAGATTTAAAAGGCCCAAGGGTGAATTGTCGGTGGGAAAAATCAGCCCTGAAATTTTGACATTGAGACATTTGACGGCACTTGTGGGGAAAAGGGTGCTTGCGCAACAAATCCCAAGGGATACTGAAAGGGCAAGTTTGTTGGCCTTTTTTGCATTTGGAATGACAAATCGTTACTTTTACCCACGGATGAAAACGGTTTCCCACGGATGACCAGGAGGTGGTTCCATCGGTGGTTTGCAAAAGAAGGTGCTTTTCCCAAATCTAATTTGATGGCAAATTTCCCAAAGACCATGAGTAAATTGAGAAATTTGAAACCAGCTCCAGTAGCTGGTGGAAAAAGTACATCCGTTCCTACAAATAAACGACAACTTGCATTTGATGAGACGAAAGAAGAATCGTAATACACCATGCACTACGACCTCAAAGCATATGAAGCTAATAAACCCTTTGGGACAGTGAGGGACGAAGACACAGAGGAGAGGAGGAGAAGGAGTATTCTAAAAAAAAAAAAAAAAAAAAAAAAAAAAAAAAAAAATTTTTTTTTTTTTTTTTTTTTTTTTTTTTTTTTTTTTAGAAAAATACCTTCTCCTCCTCTACCTCGGGTCTCGTCGCCTGCCCAAGGTTCATTCAGCTTCATATGCTTGAGGTGGGTAGTGCATGGGTATTCAACTTCTTCCTCTTCGTCGTCATCAAATGCAAGTTGTCGTTTATTGGTGGGAAAAACGGGATGTACTTTTCCCCCAAACTGCTACTGGAGCGGGTTTTTCAACGTACTCAATTTACTCAATGGTACTTGGGGAGTCGCCATCAAATTAGTTTCAGGAAATGCCCCCCTTCTTTTTGGCAAAAACCACCATGCGAACCACCCCCTTTGGTAAACGTGGAATCCGTGTCATCGTGGGTAAAAGTAACGATTGTCAATTCCAAATGCAAAAAGGCAACAAAATTGCCTGCAAATCCTTGAAATTTTTGCGAAAGCATCTTTCCACACAAGTTCCGTCAAAGTCTCAGTCACAAACAGGGCTGATTTATTCCCCGACAAGTCACCCCCTTTGGGCCCCCTTTAAATTTTTCTCGGCTTCTGACAATAACGGGAAAGGAAAAAAAAAAATGGGGGGGATGTTTTTTTTAAAAAATTTAAAATTTTTCCCATCTGACAAATGAGTATGGTAGGATTCACGGGCCCTCGTCCCTGGCATGGCCCCAAAAGTTGAGCGCTTCACAATCAAATCTGTATTGAAAAAGGGGGACTTGTGTTGTAGGCACTGTGTCGGTTGATGGATGCTGCCCCACAGCGACAATATAAATATCAGAAGAAAATTGTTCTTGGAGGTACTGTACCTGGAAAAATTGTTTTTTTAGGGCAGTGTAAATCTTGCAAAAATCCTGCTTAGGTCTTTGACCAAAATGCCTTTGTTGCAGACGTTCCTTCCAATCTCCGTGATCAAAATTGAGAGCCACATCCCGATGGCCTCCTCAATTCGCTCCTTTAAAAATGGGTGTATCCAGCACATGGAAACCAGGGAAGTTAAGAGCCATTGCTGCTGACTGGGATATAAACTATAGACGGGCAGTGTGCCTTTTATATTAAAAAAAATTAAAAAAAAAAAAAAAAAAAAAAAAAAAAAAAAAATTTTTTTTTTTTTTTTTTTTTTTTTTTTTTTCTCTTTACTTTTTGTTTCGAATAGTTTTCGTTTGCAACCCAGTCTTGAAATTTTAAAACGCTCTTGCATAGCGGGTCTCCCACTCTCGACCGTCGCTAAAATTTGAGACATTTGCTTCCACGTATTTCCTGTCACGATCGGTTCTTGACGTAGCACACGGGCCCCTCCTTAATGGACAATTATACACGTGGCATTCAGCATTCTCCTTCTTTTCCCCAAACACGGGGATTGAAATGTCCCGCGTTAAACACTTGGTTTAAAATAAAAATATCCGTCCTGGGACAACACGTGATCGATAAAGTTTTTTTCAGTTTTACAATCTCATCGGTGGCCCCCCCGTGTTGTGCTAATGTATCGTCCGTCTTTAGTGGAGATGAGGCAATTCTTCTTTTTGATTTCCGATAAATTTTTGAACTCTGAATCCATCAGCAGCGTAACCCAGGTTTAAAAAATCGGTTTTAGGGCACGTCTGCACCGGGGAACCGTTGATTCCTCGGACTTGATACACGTCAAAAACACAAACCTCGTAAACTTTTTCGGCTGAAAACCCACGATACCGTCCCCAATGAATGCTATGCAAAACTTTGCTGGGTTTTGTTTCCCACTTGACTCTAAAAATGATCTTTGAGCTAAATACGAAACCAAAGATCCATCCCTTTGCGAGCAATAAACCAGTCATTGTTGAAAGTGGTACTGGTGTATGAAAAACAGATTTGCGACCCAAAACAGCGTTTCTTTTTAAAACGTGTATTTTGGCACTCTGAGTGTTTTAAAAATTTTGAAATATGTCGCGATATCTTTAAAAACAAACAATTTGTTGGGTATTTGGTTTTAAAGGTTTCCGAAGTACCAATTTCCCTAAAAATCCCCAAGTCTAACATGCCGTTACGATCCGAAGGTATCCCACCTGAGCTCGTTGGCCCAAATTTGACAAACTGTCCGTTTCAGACCAAAGGGACTTTAAAAAATTTTTAAAATTGGTGACAAATTTATTGTGAGGCCGTGGGCCCATTTCTGAAAGGGTTTTCGACGGGAATGTACCCCCGGCCAACAAGCTTCGAAATACAGGGCAAGGTCGTTTGAGGGCCCTTTTTTTTCCCAAAACCCAAACGCTTTTCATACGAAAATGGGGTTTAAAATAGGTCACACTTGACGCCGACGGGACCCGATGCGTTCAACACGATCCAAGGGTTGAGGATCCCATCCAACCATTTCAAAAAATTCGTATTCGGCCCCGAAGTTTTGGGGTCGTTCGGACAGTGCAAAAATCAACCTAATCGGTATGGGATGAAAAAAGAAAATACAAAGAAACAGTGTGGCCAAATCAGAAGGCCTAGGTAAATTTTTTTTGTTTGAAATGTTGAATCCCAAGGGGAACAAGTATCGCTGGGGTTGTCCAAAAAAATACTGTTGCCAATTGTCTTCGTGTCCCAAATCTTCTGTAACGATTCAAATCGCCGAAGCAAACTTTCCCCAATGGGGAATAAGCTCGCCATGCGTTTTTTTTTTCCATCAGAAACTGAATGGCCCCCGGCGGGTGAGGCTTTTTTACAACAAAAAAAAAAAAAAAAAAAAAAAAAAAAAAAAAAAAAAAAAAAAAAATTTTTTTTTTTTTTTTTTTTTTTTTTTTTTTTTTTCCTATCCCCCTATCATTATGATTGTCATCAGAATGTAGTCCCCCTATTTCCCCCTTTTAAATTTTACTTTGAAAAAACACTGTTAAATACCCGGCAGGTAACTTGCCGTTTTGGTTGCGAGGGCAGAGGTATGATTGATTTTTTCCCTTTTGGGGTAGCCTCAAAAGTCTTGAAAATTTTTTTGTACAATATAGGGGTAGAGCTTGCGCTTAACAGCCCAAAAAGTTTGATTGTACGAAGCCCGGGTTTTAATGCGTCATGACCAAGGATTTTTTTAAAATTAGGTAAATAACTAACCTCGGGACAGGAAACCCCCGGCAATCCTTTTTTTATTTAACCCTTATTTTATACTCGTTCCCGATTCTCCAAGGTACAAAATTTTTCCTTTCTATTTTAGCTATGTTGCAAAGTGACGCCCCCATCCTTAATTTTTTAAACTCGGGGATAAATTTACTTTTTGAGTTCACGGGCATACCTTTAAGGGTGTATTTTCCCTTTTTAATCTGTCAGAACGATCGCTATTTTGACATAGATTCGTCTAGGGTTGTCGAATAAAGGGAAAAAATAACAACCATTCGAATCTTCGGATAAACCCTTTCTTCCCCCGTGCTTGTCCAAGGTGCCATCAGGGGGATAAAATTTTAAGAAACTTCCGTTAGGTTTTCTTGGAAAATTGGCTTTCCATTTGGGGGTTTGGAACTGATAAGAGCCCTCTTTTTTTAAAAACCCCTTACCCGAATTTTATTTCCACGAAATTAGGCATCCGTGCCTGTCCTGGGTAAGACTTTTCCTTTTGTCTTGTATGATTCATCAAACGCATGTCGTTCGTCACACCCAATTTTTCTTTGGATAAAATTTTAAACCTCGTGTTTTTTAGCATACATTGCAGTTTTTCGTGGGATAAACAAATCTTTTTATTCCCTTCAGGATCTTTGGGGGAAAAAATTTGGCACCTTGCCTTTTTGGGGTAATATTTTTTGGGAATTGGAATTGGTAATCTCCCATTAAACCCATCTTTGGGTAGTTTCTTTTTTCCGGGACGTTTTTAAATAGGGTTCCCTTTTTGTTTTTCAAAAACAAATTTGGGGGGGGTAAACATGTAAGCATCTCCTATTTTTTGACAAAATACTCTTCGTCCCCTTCGGTTCAAATTTAATCAAGGAGAATATCTTTTTACTTTCAGGTGTTTGGCAAAACCCTTTGGTTTTGTTGTTTCTTGCTGGAAAAACGATTCTTAAGGCCTAATGCAATTGAGGGTCTTTTACCCCCTTTTATCGGGGGGCACCAGAGCTTGGGCCTTTTGAATTAAAAAAACGGCCACCCTTTGGATGGATTCCTGTCCCCTTGGAACAGTTCAACAGGCGTTACTCGACGAGTATGTTGTCCTTTGGTACTCTAACGTGTAAAAGGGACAGGGCTCTTGCAAAAACAACTGGGATTTTTTCCATTTGGGAAGGATACTTTTTAAAAAATGGCGGATTTTGAAAGGTTGGGAAAATTCGACACTCTACGGGGTTCCCCTTGGGCCAATGTTTTTGTGGGAGAAAAACAAGGTTTGGGAGACGCAAGTCTACGAGTATTATGGGTCATAAAAAAAAAAAAAAAAAAAAAAAAAAAAAAATTTTTTTTTTTTTTTTTTTTTTTTTTTTTTTTTTAAATTTATTTTTTGTTCACTATCCTGTGGAGATTTCCCCCCGATAAAAACCCTTGAACCTTCTGGGGATGGGACTACTGCTGCGTGCTGGTACTTTTATAAAAGGGGCACCCTTTTGCCCGTAGTCCCTTTTGCAATGTTTACGGGGGTTTATCTGTCATGTTTGGGAGCAACCCTTTTATGGTTTTTGCATTCCCCAAGTCGTGCCTCTAAACTTTCCCGTAAACCCCTTTTATCTCCACCAATCCGTAGATCACCTTCCATATAAGTCTTGCAAATGTCCCAAACAAATCATTAGGTTTTGTCCCAAAGGTGTTATTCGTTTTTATAATATTTATTTTTTCCCCGAAAATTTGGTTTTTTTTTCATCTGGTTTCATGATTTAAAAACCCCCCAAAGGTTTCAAAATACCCAAATTTTTACAAGTACCAAAAAATATTTCTTCAGGGAAGGGGTCAATTCCCAAAAGCACCCGGGTTTATCTGAAAAGCCTGGTTTTTTCTTTAAAAACCCGGGGAGCGGGCCCTCTTAAACTAAAAACCCAAAAAAAATTTCTGCCAAACGGCCCCGATTTTATAAAAAAAAACGGCATCGTTTCCCACCCCCATTTTACAAATTTGCGGGTGACAGTGTGCACCCGCAAGTACTGTGTGGTTTTTGTTCACCTATGGACCATTGCCTGCCGAAAGTAAAACCCCCAAAGGGAAAAACTTTACCCATGAAAAGTCTTTGCGGGGAGCGGGTTACCTTAAAAAAATAAATTCTCGACCCCAAGAAGTTTTTTCCCCCATTTTTTTCTGCAAAAAAAAGGGTTAGCAGTGGTTAGTTCTTTTGGGTTTTGGGTATTTAGATGTTTTTTTAAAAATGTTTTGCATACCGTTTTTTTTTTTTTGGTATCCCACTATTTTGTACTACTAGGGAAACTTCTTGAGGGGGGGGGTGTATTTTTTACAGACCAATTTCATATTTTTAATAGTTTTTTTTCCTATTTTCAAAAATTGTAAAAGAAAAATTTGGGTTTGTACCCCATTTTAACCATTTAAATAATGGATTTTTAAGATTTTTTTGAACAATGAGAAATTTTTTTCATTGTATTTACTCATTTTATCCATTTAAAATTTTTTCTGTTATTGAACGTTGTTGAAAGGCTCATTCATGTTTTTTTGTAATTTTGATGGTTAAATTTGGAAAATTTCCCGATGGATTAATTTGGAAGTAAAAAAAGTAAAATTCCCAGTCTTAAAAGCTTACAAAAACAAAAGGTTCTCATAGAAACCAAAAAACCCACTTTCCTTTTAGTTTAAAAAACCCTTAGAATTTTTTACGGGCTCCGACATTCAAATAAAAAAAATAACTAAGTTTGGGGCTTGGATCATTGGTTTTCTTTTTATTTCACAAAAAACTAGGGTTTTTGCAAAGTACGTTTTTCTCGAAAACCTTTTTGGGGCCCACCAACAAGGAAACTGGAACTCTTTGTCCCAAAATTTCAAGCCCCTGAAAACCTTTTTCGTTTTTTAGCGATACCTTTCAATCAAAAAAGTTCTTGGCAGAAAACCCTTTGAGACGGGGGCCTTTTTTCCCAAAAACCCTGATTTAAACTTTTAAACAGGTATTGGATAATCGTGTCCCAAAATTTTAAGGCAGTAGCTCTTTAAGTTTCAAAATGTAGAGGGGTTTTTTCAAAAAGGAATGACTAACGGGAAATGACAAGGCGGAAAGACAGTCTAAAAAGACGGAAAACGAATTTTCAAAAACCCCCCCAAAATTTTTTTTTTGGGGAATAAAAACAGTCCAAAACGGCACAAAACAAAAAATTTCCATTTGGGTATTTCAAACCTTGCGCAATATTTTCCTTACTTTATATAGTTATTTTTCCAATTAGGTAATTGAAATTAAAAAAAAGCATTGTAAATCTGTGTTATGGTTTTAAATTTGAAAAAATTGAAAAAGGGGGGGAGAGGGGCAGATGGTAAAGAGGGCCCAGCAGACGTAGGATAAAAAAAAATTAGCAATAATTCTCTGATATAAATTTTTTTTAAAAGAAAAAAGGGTTTTTTAAAAAAATTTTTTTTTAAAAATTAGGGGTCCGTAAGAATTCTTAAAAGGATGTTTTTTAAGATTTTTTTTTAAAAAATTTTTGTTTTATACAACACATTTACGGGGAGAAAAATGTTTATTCAGATTACTTCGGTCCAAGAGATATTTCCTAAAATGAAAAGTTTGGAAAAACGAAAAAATAGAGATCACAAGGGGCTTTTTGTTTAAAAGTTTTTTTTAAAATAAAAACTCATAGATTTAGCGATAAAAAATAACATTTTTTAACAGTAAAAATCTAGGGATACTTTTATAAAAAAAAGCAAATTAGTCCCATTTTTAAAGAGTTTTCATTTTCCTTTCCACCCAAAACGCATTCCCCCAAAAGTGGTAATTTTTTGTGGATTTTTACCCTAAAGAAACCGATCTTTTTTTTTCCTCATTTATTTTTTATCTTGAATGTACAGGAAACCGAAAGGTATCACGTCAAAGTATGTGGTTTCCAGCAGGAACGCCCCCCCCCCCCCCCTTCTTGTTTTACCAAAAACCCCCAGACGGGCACCGGGGGGAAAAGGGGATTTTGGGGGACGCTTTGGAATTAGTCTTTCAATGAACCCGGAGGGCCGAAAAGAGTTCTTATAGCGATTGTGGGGGGATTTAAAAAGAAATTTCCAAACGTCCCAGCCCCAGACTCAAAATTTCTATAATAATTTTTTTTTTTAAATAAAAAAAAAAGAAAATGTTTTTGTTTTTCCCTATATGGGCCCGGTTTCATGGGATAAGTAAGGGTCTTTAGTTTTCGAAGAGGATTTTTTTTTTTGAAAAAAGGGTTCTTTTTTTTAAAATTTTCATATTTTTTTCCCCCCTAAATTTTTTTTTTTTTAATTATAACTAAAAAGAGGGGACTAAAGCAAGATTAAAAAAGATTTCACCCAAAAAAATAAATATCCCAGGGTTTTTTGGGAAAAATGCATTTATAAAAATTTAAACCCTCATTAATCTGTAAAATCGCACTCGTAAAAACGCAAAATGATTTTTTTAAATATCCGAAAAAGTAAATTTTTGAAATTTTTTTTGGGGATTAAAAACCAAAGG
This sequence comes from Oedothorax gibbosus, assembly GCA_019343175.1. Taxonomy (NCBI): domain Eukaryota; kingdom Metazoa; phylum Arthropoda; class Arachnida; order Araneae; family Linyphiidae; genus Oedothorax; species Oedothorax gibbosus. The sequence continues at coordinate 26,540 of JAFNEN010002073.1, forward strand.
GGAAAAATTGGCAGAAATTTTGGGAACAAAAAAAACCCTAAATTTTTAAATATGGGTTTAAAAATTTTATGACGCAGAATTTGAAAGCTGAAAAATTGCATAAGGGTTTTTATATTATTTTTAAAAGAGTGCAAATTTTAAAAGGGGAAAAAAAACAAAACACTTATGACATTTACTTGGGTTTCTTTTTGGGAATAAATTTGAACCCAAATTTAGGGAAAAACATGTACAAATAGAACCCGAAAATTTTCCTATCTAATTGGGACAGGGAACGGAAAACCAAAATTTCCGGGAAAAGGGAATTTTTTAAAAATTTTAAAAAATAAAACTTTTAACATAGGGTTTTTGTGTTTTAAAAGAAACTTCCTAGCCAAAATGCTAAAAAATTATTTTTTTAATTTTTGTGCTTTAGTTTTTTTATGAAAAGTGCTTTTTTTTTTTTTGTTTTATAGTAGATATTGCTTTGGGGGTTTTGATTTTTTGGATTCCCAAATTTCTTTAAAATTTTGAATTTGGGAGAAATTCGCTTTTTTTATTTATTTTTCCAAAATTTGGGTATCATAAAATCACCGCCTTCCGGGTTTCATAAAAATCCCGGGAATTTTCCCCGGGTTTTTTTGAAATAAACGTAGAATTGCAATTTACCCGGGGATTTTTTCGATTTTTGAAAACGCGGGAAATTTTACGATTTTGGTTTTCCCCTGCAGATTTCTTTAGACTGGCGGTTTTTTTGTGAAAAACGAGAATTTCTTAATTTTAAAATTTTTTTTTAAAAGCTAAATTTGGAAAAAGGGTTTGGGAAAAAGGTTTCCGGATAAAAGAGGGGGCGGACAATCGAGGTTCACTGATCATAAATTTTTTTTAAAAAGGATAGAGTGAAAAATTTTGGACGCAAAAGTTTGTTTACAGTCCTTTTTAAAGGTATAAAAAAAATAGGTAACAGTAAATCAAGTCAAAAAATCAAAACAAATATTTACTTAATTTAAATTAAAAAAAATAAAAATTTACCAAAATTAAGTACTTTTTTAGATTTTTTTAAAAAATGAAGGGAATGTGGAAACGCTCTAAATTTATAATAAGTTATGTGTTTTAAAATATTAGTAGTTTGACTATTAAAAATTAAAATTTTTGTATTATATGGGTTTGGGTTTTTCACGTTTCCTCTTATTGGCACCCGCGCGATTTTTCTGCATTTCTTTGCAAAACAAAAAAAGAGTTAGTATGGCATTTAAAAACATATTATAAATGCATGATGAGGGACTGTAGATGTTTTCCTACTGCCTTCTTTTTTCAATTTTTCGATTTTTTATCCAAAATAAAAAAGACAGTGAATAAACGAAAACTAACATAATATTTTTTCCCAAAACTTAAAAAACCAACAGTACTTTCCCATTAAATCTTTTTTTTTAAAACGTGAAAATAATTGTCCCCTTCCCAAAAAATATACCTTGAATATTATATATCATTTCTAACTATAAAACAAAAATGAAAAATAATAAAAATGGGAGTTTAAAATTTGTTTAAACTCTTTTTAAACCCAACCCAATTTTTGCATTCCCAAAAAAATTCCATGTTGGGCTAAAAAATGCAATAAACCCAAAAATTCTGAATTGGCTTTAAACCCTGATATTTGCTGGTCTATAGGGTTTTTTATCTTTTAGAAATTTAATAAAAGTTAGAAATTTAAATACTTTTTAACAACTTACCCAAAGTTTTAAACCTTTTTGGGTTTGTTCAAAAAAAATTCAGCCCGTGAAAAAATTTTACGTTTCAAATCACAATTCCCCCGAAGCTTCATTTTTTCGAAACTACGATCGCTGGGAAAAAGTGTTATAACAGTAAAATTTGGCCGCCAAACACCACCCTTCTTTGAACAATCCCCAAGGTACTAACAAACCACACACAAGTGAAAAACCCCCCCCCTTTCCCCCTTATTTTTGCAAAGTATAAAAAAAATCTGGGTGCTAAATTGGGAAATTTGGCCCTTTTTTGTAAACCCCTTTTACCTTGTTTTATGGTTGGGTTTCCCAAAGGTACCAGCGCAAGAACAAATGTTTAAAATTTTTTAAAATTTGTTTCCCCATAGGGGTTTTTTTTACCAAAAGAATTTTCCACTCAATGGCAGGCGAATCCCCAAAAAAACGCCCATATTTGTCAAAAAAAAACCCACCTTCCTTTTGTTCAAAAATTTTGTTACATAAAGGGCTACATTTTTTCTGTCTACAGAAAACCCAAAAAAATGTTTTAAAAGCCAAATATTTAAAAAAATAGAAAAAAAAAAATTTTTTTCTTAATTTTTTCCGTAACAAATTAAAAAATTTTTTTTTCTCATAAAATGAGGATAAATTATTTTGAAAATTTTATTGTACGAGAAAAATTGAAAAATTTTTTTAAAGGGAAAAAACAAACATAAAAATTTAAAGTTTTAAATAAAAATATAAAACAAATCTTTAGATTATGAAAAAATTTTTATAACAAAATTTTCTAAGCGGGTAAAAAATTCCAAAAAATAAATTTAGTTCCCCCCAAAATTTAGGAAAAAAAATTTTTTCTATGTAATTTTTTTCTAAAATATTAATTTTGATAGTAAATTTTTTTATTTAAAAGCTGTCAATTTCAATATTTCATTATTTTTAAAATATTTAAAATATTTAAAAAAGAATTAAATTTTTCCTTTTAATTTACTTGCTAAAGCATCCCAAATTTATGGGGTGGGCAGAAAAAAAATTTAACGTTTTTCTGACTATTTCAATGCATTTTGAAATTTTTCAAGAACCCAAAAAGGA
>JAFNEN010002074.1:0-18904 GCA_019343175.1 Oedothorax gibbosus
TCTCAGTTAAGGTCTTTCCAATCCATCGAACAGTTCCCACGTTTCGATAGGCGTCAATACATTCTTTCCCACAGAAATTGCAGACGCAGCAGACTTTGTTTTGACTTCTGATCCACTCATCTCATGACCATTAAAAATAGTCACTTTTTTTAGACTTCAAGATGTAAGGATGTGTGTTTTTTGGCTGCCGAGCTTCGGCTCCGGCCCCATTCTTTACAAACTCTAAAATATGCTTTCTTTACAATAAACCACTCTTTGGGCGTTCAATGTTCCTTCATTTCTAGATTAACTAAATAAGAAACTCTCATGTGTAGAAATTCATACATTGGTAGCATTTTTTTCTATTTAACTAAGTAATCTTATATTCCTTTTTCAGACACAAATACTGAAGATCACCCTCTTGTTACAAAGAAATGTTTGTCCAACTCTCTGTCTAGCATCATATAAGTCGGATATACAAAAAATGAAGAAAAAAGACTAAGAATACGTGAAAGTTTTATCAGTTACCAAGGGAGACACCGAACTTTTTGTATACCGGACCTAGTGACGCTAAAGCTGCCAAATCAGTAACAGACAAAATAATAACACCATAGAGATAGTAAAACCGTGGGATATGGTACACTTTCTAGAGGAGACGATAATGAAGAACTAAGAAAGGATTTTGCAGCCATGTTAAGGCCTGCTCGAGGAGTTGTAGAGGATAAAAAAAAATAATAAAATTGTGCTTTTGAGTGTCTATACTTTTGTAATTCCTAAACTCTGATCATTTTTGTATAGTTCTATATTTCTTCAGGTAATTTGTTTTTATGTCAAACTCTTTTTTTTTAATTGGCACTTGACTTTTTAGCAATAAATGTCCCGAAATTAAGTATTATTATTTAAAATTATAAAACATAATATAATTAATGTAACATTACTTTTTAATACGCTTTTTTATTTAAAAAGTTAAAGTTCACTGTGTTTTTTAATTATCAATTAATAAAAAGAAACCTATAATTAATATTTATTACATCATTTAGTACGAAGACGAAATGCGAATTGTAATAAACTATCTTTACAAAAACATTTTTAAAAAAATCGATGAAAGATTTGAATTATGGGCCATTTATAAGTGCTTATTGCAAAAAATTGAGTTTTAAATTTTTTTCGCTAAATTAAAATAGAACTATGTCAAAAAAAAGTTATCATGGTTTAGTAACCACAAAATTACTATCAACGTCTGAAACGAATTTCAAAAAGCTAAATAGATTTTGACGCAAAAGCTTCTGAAAAAAAAAGCGTAATTTTAGTACTGTTTTATTCTACATAACTCCTCAAGTGGACCTCAACATGGCGGGAGAAAAGAATTTTTTTTTATATTTTTACCTCATGTGTCTTCTCTAATGTCTTCTCTAAAAGGTGTACGAGAGCGCACGGATTTACTATCTACGAATAACTCACACAAAAATACAACATGGACAGTTCCAAATCTGGGGGCCGTAGTGAGCCTAGTGGTCAGCGTCTCGGTCTCGGGATCGGAAGGTCCTGCGATCGAGTCCCGGTACCACTGAAGACCTACCGAGTATATGCGGAGTACGTGCTCGTTAAATCTGTTGGGTCCGAAAGTCCTCTAAGTTCCCATACCAAATCAATACCTCTGGGGGTGACAAGCCAATTCTGGGGATCCTCTAGTTGGCCTCTGTCTCTAAAAATTAGATGGATCCACTTATGTGTGTGTGTTGTGTCTGTCTTACTTGACGAAGGTTTATAAGCGGGTCGCTGACCAAGCACACAAACCTGAATATATATGTCTACCAACCAACCAAATCTGGATTATCTTCATGCTTTTTATTTGATTAGGTTTTGTATTGAATATAGTGAAATATTAAATACGTTTTCCAAAAAAAAATGTGCCTATGACAGTTTAATCAATGTCGATAGCGTGACTCTTTCACCGATTATGAATGACTAGCAAATAAATACCCGTTCTTCGCACGGACTAAAAGAATATCAAATCGATCCAAGTATATGTGTCATTTAATTTGATATAGGATAATAAGCTTTGCCTTTGTTCCCGTTCATTATAAAGAATAAAATCCCGTTACTTATATCGCTTTAAAATTCCAAAACAAAAATATATCACTATAAAATGCACATCCTCATGTCACCAAAAATCTTCCTCAATATGAACTTACTGTCATCGCAATTTTCCTAATGAATTCAAAATTAACTATAATTGTATAACAATGTTATTTCACGTCAAAACCTCCACTCTGGGTTTAAAAAAAAAACATTTAGCTCATTAGCACGTTCAATTATTTTTCAAATCATTAATAATAGTTTCTGAAGGTAATGGCAAGAAAATAAAAGCAATTTCAATTTTAATTAATTTTTGTGTTCATTTTAATTTCTTCTGTCGAATGGCAACACGAAAGGGAAACAAGAAGTTCATAAAGAACTAAAATAGCCTACTTTCCTGTTACTTAAATACTTACTCAAGTTTTGAAGGGAAGAAAACTAGGTTCGTAACTGTAAATATCATCAACCACCGTTTCTACACTAGATTTATACACATTAGAAAAAAAATCGAAACCCAGCATCCAGCTATAATTTAAACTTCTAAAAGCCAAATTCAACTATTTTCCATAATATTCTTTCGCAAATTAACTTAATATTATTTATCGTCTGCTCGATTTATTTGTAGTTCGATGAATAATTAAATATTTATTAATAACAAAAGTAATGAAACTACTCCAAACTGCTTTAAAAAAAATAAGAAATGTAAATTAAAACTAAGCATAATTGTATGCAAAAATATGCCTTGCCGCTTTCTTGGTAAACAATTAATGAACAAAGAATCAAATTGTGCTACATTTTATGACGTCGTTCCAAACTGATTCATGAAAATATTATTTTGCTTCAAATATGTTTAAATACATATAGTTTCTCATGCCATTGTTGATTTGGCAACAGTGATTTAAATGACTCAAAATTGAATTTTAATGCTAATTCAATGGGAAATTCGCCAACAGATAGTAGATGTATGTCCGTCCGGACGTACAGACAGGCGGACAAAAAGTATGAAAGTTGGGTCTCTGAGGTCATAGCTTTCTAACAAAAAAGAATTTTTACGATAAGATGTATAGAACCGATTTTGGAAGTTGGGTACTGACATACAGACAGACAGACTGACATCGACCGCATGTCAATACCTACTTTTTCATTTTTTTTAATTCTTTCGAATTAAAAAAAGAAAAGTAGGCTAAAAATGATCGGATTTGAGCGAAAGTGGTGTATTTTTTTCAGAAAATTAGAATTTTCTCTAAAAATGGAACAAATATGAAAAAACTAAGCCTCAGGTGCACACGTTGGTATTAAAGGGAATCTATCTTAAAAATTTCGAATTTCTGAGGGCAGTATAAGTAGGTCTTTTACGGTCCACAGACATACAGACGCACAGACAGACTCTTTCTTCCATAATTATAGATAAAAAAAGTAATTTTTATTTTAATCTTGTAACTTGTTTACATTTTTTAACTTTATAAAATAAACTTAACTTATAAGTAACTTTGACTTTTTAGACGTCGACAAGTTGTTTCATTACGTATTTTATAATAAAAGTTTTCCTATCAACGACCGAAAACTTATCAATTTCTTTCTTGTACTACTTGTGCTAAAAGCAATTTAAAACGTGTCGACATGTTGTCAATATTTATAACGAATTTACAAAATTTTTTCTTGTAGCCTTAGATAGAAATATTTTAATCTTATATAACGCATTTTGATACATGGCCTTATTAAATTAATTTTTTTTTGGTTTGAAACTTTATGTTTTGTATTTACTACTTTTTATTATCTTTTCCAATTATAGTTTACTTTTTAATACTGTATAAAAATACATTTTTCTTTCTTATTTACTGCACTAAACAAGTATATTTGAATGGGATCTGACACTGCCTAAAATGAGTCTTCGATTTTGTTAATAATGTTCTTATTATTGAGAGCCGCATTGGTGTGCAATAGCTCCGAATACATCACTCTCAAATTTAAGAACATACGTTTTTCGATATCATGCATGTTCTCATATTTAAGAATGCATGAGAAAAAAAAGAGTGCACCGTAGTGGGAGTTTTTTGTTCAGTAGACGACAGCACTTTCATCCTTAAGTGGGTCGATAAAATGGGTACCAAGCATGCCTGGGAACTAAACACTGGGGGTTCCGCGTGGGGCTGACCACCTTACCGGGACATATGCCTAGTACCCCAGAGCCCTAGGTCACGAAAGCTGAAATGGGCACGGCAGGCCTTGTCCCAGTAATGGGCTATTGCGCCGAGGTGTTTAGTGTTTTAGATGACAGCACTGAAATAGTGTCAATGGGTTTACTGAACGTCAACGTGGGTTCGAATTCACAATGTGAGGATACACCTTAGCCTCGTCCAGGCATAAACTCACTGTGCCAAAGTGTTTTAAATGTATGATCGTGAATTAGATATTTAAATTTTTTTTAAAGTTTATTGATTTTACAATGAAAAAAGAACATACTAGTACTCTTTTTCAGAGTTTTTTAATTAGTTAGTGAAAGTTAAAAGAGTTTTTCTTGGTAATACCCCCAAATAAAGCTTTTTTTTTCCTTAGTGAAAATATATCTTGAATTTTTGTATGAATAATGTTATACATGAAAGTGTATGTGATACGCAAACCATGCTATAGTATTTTGTGTCTCATAGTTTAAAGTTTCTAAGTGTGAAATCTTTTATACATATTTTTGATTTTTTCAACACTTTTTTTTTAAATTTCCTTTATTATACAATAATAATTATCGTATCCAACTAACCTGTGTTTCAGAGAATTTAAATAACATTGCAAATATAGTGAAAAGTTTAAAAGTAGGTAATTAAAAAACGTATATTTAGTTAAATACCGAAATAGGATTTTTTGTGTTTGTTTGATTTGCTTCTTGATTAATGTGAGTATTATACTTATCGTAATCATTACATAATATATTATACATGAAAAATTAGTTTATTTAATAATTTATATTATACTCAAATAAATTGTTAACTTAAACTCTGTTAAAATTAATAAATTAAGTACAACTTTACTTAAATAAAGTGCATGACTCTTCATCATGATAATATAATTTCTTATTATTGTATTAGTTTCTGAGTCTGATATTAATTTATTAATAGTTACAAAAATTTTCAATAAAGTTTCAATACAATTCCAAAATGTGTTTAAAAAGCTTTATAAAGTTTATCTTTTCTTTTAAAAAAATTAAGTCTAAGTACTCCAATGTGTGCCGTCTCAAATTCCCATAAAACCTGATTACAACAGTGAAAACATGTAGTACAAAAGTTACACAAACTAATTTTTATTAAAACTTCCTTTACCTTATCTAAACTTAGTTATAACTCTTCTAACACAGCCACTCAACAAAATGGAGATAAATATTTAGGCAGACCAAGTATTTGATACCAGCAATCAATCTAACACCTTATACGAAGCTCTGTTTTCTTATTCAGTCTTATATATAGTGTTGTAAATGAGAAGAACGTTGTGGTATTTTGCCTAGTTGTATAATAAAGCCCTATAAGCAGAATAAACTGATAAATTAGACTTTTTAAAAATTAGATGAACTGAAATATGCTAATGTTTAAGATTGAGCAACTAATGCAAACAAATTTGTTTTTTTTTGGATAGAAATAGATGCCTAAAACAACATTTATGCCATCCCTAAAGATTTGTTTATTAGTAAATTTACATTTTTCATGTAATAAATAAATGTATTTAAAACAATATAATGAGCCGCGGTAGCTCAGTCGTGTGAAGCGTCGTGCTCGCATCGGAAGGGTTGTGAGTTCTGTCCTCGGTGGTGCTCGCAATTCTGATGATTGCTGGGTCGGCGCTTGTATTCGACTAAAGACCGCCGTGTTGCTAATGGTGGCTGGGGCACGTTAAATATGTCGTGGTCACAAAGTCCTCCACGTTCCCATACCAAATTAATACCTCTGGGGGTACCAGATCAGGGGGTTATCGGCCTTTGATCTGGATCAAAATTCCGATATGTGAGTGAGAATGGATGTGAAAGGGACCTTCCTGTAGAACGGATGTGTCATGCTGCGAGCAAAAAGTCGGACTTCCTCCCTTGTGGCGCTCAATAAAAACGGAAGCCGCCCCACTTCGCCTTAAAATCGGGTAGTTCTCTACTCCGGGCTCGGTTACCGAGTGGCATTAGAAACAAAAACAATATAATTATAATTAATATAGCTTAAACTAATATTACATAATTATGTTAAAACTATTTTAAAATATGAAAACTGTAGATGTATCAAATGTCTCTAGAATTAAATTTTTCTTTAAAATTGGGTCGAATATTTTATACACAAACACCCCGTGTATATTCAACCGTAAGATTATATAAGATATTTGTGACGTCCCGCTAGCAGTCTTGTTCAAAACTTGCACAGAAACCGAAAAGTATAGTGTGGTTCGTGCGGAATCAGATTTCTTCTTCTTTTTGGGAACAGCCGGACCAACCGAACAGGACAAAAAGTTCAACGTCATGAGATCTTTTCTAATCTTATAACTTGATTAGGCCATGAATCATCTCTTTAAGGGGGAATGGGCGCGCTGGACCGGGGGTCTCCAAAGAAAATTGCATCAGTGTGAATCCTATGGAGAGAATTTTTTTGCGCTGCCATATTTCTCCGGCTGTATTGAATATTTTTGCAAGCGGATTTTTTTTGTGTGATAAATGTAGCTGGCTTACAGGTCCCGACCTTCCTACTTTTTGAAATTGGTTCGAATATTTTTTTTAAATTTTCAATAAGTAATTTTACACAAAATATTCGAAGCAATTTCAAAAAGTAGGAATATAGAGACCTGTAAGTTGTCTACATTTATTATTTAAAAAAAACCGTTCGTAAAAATATTAAATACAGCCGGAGAAATGTGGCAGACAAAATATTTTTTTTTCCATTGGATTAACACTGGGGCACTTGAGTTTGGAGACCCGCGATCCAGCGCGCCCAATTTCCCCTTAACAAGCATACAAGCTCAAATGTTCCTGGTTCTTCAAAAATAACTCGTATGGAGCATCTTTTCTTTGGTTCGCACTAATTGAGCAAAGACGCAGACCTACTAATGGACGGCTCTCCGCAAATATTTGACTGAATTTTCCTCCGTTGTCCGTTTTTCTCGTCAAGATTTCCTTGTTCCATGTCTTTTTTTCTCTTTGTTATGCGAACTTAGTGTGTTTTCAGTCGATAAAGTTTGTTCGAGTCTTGAAGACTTTTTTTTGTAGTTGATACTTGATTTGCTTAACTCGAAATAAATGGTTTTGGCGTTGGAAAAATTTCACCAGAGTTTAAATTTCTTCTAGTAGGAGAACCGTTTTTTAAATTTTGTATCGTTAATTGTATAAGATTTTTTAATCATTTCACATAGGAAGGGTGCACTTTCAAAACTCACATTCTTCCAAGTATAAATAAACAAAACTTAACTCATCGGCGCAACAGCCCATTACTGGGCCAAAGCCTGCCGTGCCCATTTCAGCTTTCGTGACCTAGGGCTCTGGGGTGCTAGGCATATGTCCTGGTAAGGTGGTCAGCCTCACGCGGAACCCCCAGTGTTTAGTTCCCAAGCATGCTTGGTACCCATTTTATCGACCCACTCAAGGGATGAAAGGATGGGTCAACCACGCCCAATCCGGGATTCGATCCCCGGACCTGTGGCGTGGCAATGCGAAGCACTACCACTAAGCCACTGGGCCTCTTCCAAGTATAACTAAGATATAAAATCCCATAAAAATGCGTCAATATAGTGAAAATAACTTGTTTACTATATGTTTTTAATTATTTATAGACTGTCTGACCTTATAAGCTTTATGTGAATCATAAAAAAATATTTATTTTTAAAATATTTGTCTAAAACTAATTATTCCAAAAATTCTGATAACCATAAGTTTCTCTTTAATCAAAACATACTAACAGTTTTTTATACATCTGACATTGTGTGTGTTACACACTATGTATAATAATAGCTTTAAACTTTGTACTACGAATAGAAAAGAAATATATTAAACGCTCCACAGAATTTCATTTTAACTGTCACTAAAAACTGGGAACTATTTTGTGAATAAATCTCAACATTTTTATATAATCTTTCCTAAGGCGAAACACTCAGAAACAGAGTCTGTCAGAACGTCTGTCTAACGTTAAAAAGTTACCAAATATCTTTTTTGCTTCAGAAAAACTCACAAAAGGAATCTGACAGCACAAAATGGCCGTAGGGTTAAAATGTGGCCAACTTTTTAATATTCCTCTAGATTTTGGCGTTGGTTGTTATTGGTTCGAACGTATGAAAATGTGCAACAACATTTTAAAGGTCGGTATGATCATTTAGATGTCAAGATTTGACAAAACCTATTTCTGTAAATCAATCGCATAGAAGGTGTGAAATAGTTTTCGACTTAGTAGGTTTTTATTATTTATATCTGGGGCTGGGGAGCCCAGTCGGTTAGGCATTCGCCTAGCATGCGGAAGGTCCCAGGTTCGGGTCCGGGCATCGCCAAAATAACTACCGACCTATAAACGGCCCGTGCATCCAAAAATTTCCGACGAATAATACCCCGTGCAGCGGGAGTGCACGTTAAATATATATCCTTCAAAGTCCTAACGCGGCGTACGATGTCGCCCATAGCAGTGCGTTGGGTGCCTACTCAGGTGTCGGCTCGTCACTTGACTGTGGTTCTAAAATACGACGCCCGTCGCCAATAGCCCTCGTGTTGATATAGTGCGACGATAATTCAAACTAACCTAACCTATTATTTATATCTTGGTGGGTTGGTTGGTAGACATGTATTCAGGTTTGTGTGCTTGGTCAGAGACCCGCTTATAAACCTTCGTCAAATACGACAGACACACACAACGCACACATAAGTGACAGATGCTGCCATCTATCGCCACCTCCACAATTTAGACATGGCCCTGAAGGGGAGGGAAATAGTCTCCAGGGACCTGCACCCGTGGGAAACTGCGCCATGACCGCCCACGGGATTTTTGGACCCACAGATTTAACGAGCACGTACTCCGCATATGCTCGGTGGGTCTTCAGTGATATCGGGACTCGATCGCGGGACCTTCCGATTCCGAGAACGAGGCCTTAACCACTAGGCTATCCCCAGCCCCATTTATATCTTATTCGAAGGCTTTCAAAAAGGTAAACTTACTGTGCGGGTCTGAGACATAAACCCGGCAGCCAAAATCCCGAAAGACCATAACCCCGACAGCAAAAAATGCAAAATACTAATGCAAAAAATTATTAATTAAATTGCACATAATAACATGTCATAACTGCATTATTTTATTGATTTAGCAGGATTTCGACACTGTCGGAATTTCGTCCACGTCGGGGAATCTCCTTGTCAGAATTATGTCTTGCCGGGATTTCGGCTGCCGGGTTCTGGCTTGTCGGAATTTCGGCTGCCGGACCATGTCCGGAACCCTTGGGTATAGTTTTTCCATTATTTAACTAAAAGAACTCTCTTCAAAATTCCTCCCCCTCCCCTAAAAAAAGCGGAATCACTTTTAATTTGGCTGAGATGCTCTATAGATGCTCTCGTAGACGGAGAAAAGTATCACGCTGAAAATTTACATTAAAATATTTCTGTTCGAGAACTTTTTGGTAACGCTGTGATGTTTCGTATCTTAAGGGGGAATGGGCGCGCTGGACCGCGGGTCTCCAAACTGAAGTGCCTCAGTGTTAATCCAATGGCGAAAAAACTATTTTCTCTGCCACATTTCTCCGGCTGTATTGAATATTTTTACGAACGTTTTTTTTTAAATAATAAATGTAGATAACTTACAGGTCTCTATCTTCCCACGTTTTGAAATTACTTAGAATATTTTGTGTAAAATTATTTATTGAAAATTAAAAAAATATTCGAACCCATTTCAAAAAGTGGGAAGGTCGGGACCTGTAAGTCAGCTACATTTATCACATAAAAAAATCCGCTTGTAAAAATATTCAACACAGCCGGAGAAATGGGACAGAGAAAATATTGGTTTCGCCATAGGATTAACACTGATGCACTTTACTTTGGAGACCCCGGTCCAGCTCGCCCATTCCCCCTTAAATACAAAATTAAAAAATGATCCATAAACAATATTTTTTAATGTTTTAGATAAAAATAAAACATAGATTTACTCAAATGTGATTGTGAAATTTTCTCAGAGTGTAAATTTCTATATTATTTTATAAGTTACTTTATTTTCACTATTTATGTGTTAGATTTTATTACGTTTTAATAGAATTCAGATTTAAATAGATTTCTGTATTAAAAAAAGTCATGGAATTGACTATATTGTGCCTTATATTTGTCTCCCGAGAAGGCGCAATATAACATGGGTTTTATAAAAAAGTTTATTTTTTAGGAAACCGCTAGTTTTTATTGAAAACCAGTTGTTTCATTATTAATAAAGAGTTTTCATTTGAAAATCTGTTCTTATAGTTCAATAAGTCTTCTTTTTTAATCTCACCTTGTAATTAAATTTCTTTTAAAATACAGTTAAGAATTACCAACAATTATTTGTATCATCGTTTTAGAAGAATGTCTTAAAATACTATTTTTGTTTAGTAGAGTTTCATATCTTTTTAGATTTTTTTTAAAAATAAGACACCTAAAATAAAATGATTTTAAAAAAATGTATTGAATAATATATGTTACATTATAAAAGAGTCTCACCAGACAAGTTTTATTTAAAATCTAAAGTAAACTCACGGTTGAATTAAATCATAGATAAATTTTGAAACATTCATAATATTTGTCTGTATATTCAAAGCTGTATTTGAGGACATCCTTCGATTGCTTCATCTCAATTTTTTGGAACACACAAGTTTCATTCGAACTGCAAAATTTCAAAATCCATCTAATTTTTTTTCATCTCCAATATTTCGCTCGAAAATAAGTTAAAAAGACACCAAAAGCTTCATAGATGGATTTTCAAAATTATTATTACTATCTCCCCGTAACAGCTAGAAATTTGCATATATTTATCCTAAAAATTACTTCTTCCTCAGACACAGGTCTAGCAAATTCGAAGACAGAACCTAATTTAAAATCCAGAGGTAAGAGTAGATTGAGATGTTTGGCGAAAAAATTAACTGAAGCATCTAAAAATCGCCAAGACAATGGGATAAGCCAATAAAACTGATATGCTTTTTCTTAAGAGGGACTGTCAGTCCCATTGAGCTAATACATTAGTTTTGAAATCACACTTTTGCAAAATAATTGCTTTGCCATCTTATCCCATTTTCACCAGGTTTGGGAATCATCATAACATCAATTTAAAACAAAATCGAAAAGAAAATAACATCCGGTTATTTAATTATTAATTGATAGAGTTTTAAAAATCAGCCATCTGCTGTATATTTTTGGCATTTTAAAACTTCAAAAATATATAATTAAATAACTTGATAAAATTTTCGTGTCAAATTTGTTTCATTTCGATGTTATGTTGATTCCTATACCTGGGAAAAAATGGCTAACATGGCTAAGCAATACTTTTGCGGAAGTTGTGATTCCAAAACTAATGCATTTGCTCTATGGGACTGACAATACCTCTTAAGACGTGGTTAAGGTGTATCTTTTACGCTGGAAACAGCCAACAACTTCACATCTAAACTTGTGATTTCAGTCTTTAAGAATATGATTGGTTGGTTGGTTGGTATACATATATATTCAGGTTTGTGTGCTTGGTCAGAGACCCGCTTATAAACCTTCGTCACGTAAGACAGACACAACACACACACATAAGTGATCCATCTAATTTTTAGAGACAGAGGCCAACTAGAGGATCCCAAGAATTGGCTTGCCACCCCAGAGGTATTGATTTGGTATGGGAACTTGGAGGACTTTGTGACCACGACGGATTTAACGTGCACCAGTCACCATTAGCGTACACGGGGGTCTTCGGAAGGCAGCGGGGCTCGAACTCGCAACCTCAGGGATGCCAGTCCAAGACCTTACCGACCAGGCTATCCCGGCCTCAAGAATATGATATTTAAACTATCATGATGGCAAATTTTACTATCTGTAGCTGCAGTCCGACACTTTCTTTTATACAAAATATTTGGAGTATCGTAGCCGTAGTGAGCCAGTGTCAGCGCTCGGTCTAGGATCGAAGCTGCGATCGAGTCCGTCCCACTGAAGACACCGTATATGCGGAGTATGCTCGTTAATCCGTCGTGGTCACAAAGTCCCAAGTTCCCATACCAATCATACCTCTGGGGTGAAGCATTCTGGGATCTCTAGTGCCTCTGTCTAAATAGAGACCACTTATGTGTGGTTGTTGTTGTCTGTCTTACTTGACGAAGGTTTATAAGCGGGTCGCTGACCAAGCACACAAACCTGAATATATATGTCTACCAACCAACCAACCATAATCAGTACATTGAGCTAATGCATTAGTTTTTCAATCCCAACTGATGCCGCGTACGAAGTCGCATTTAAAAGTTTCGTTGGGTGCCTACTCAAATGTCGAATCGTCACTTAACTGTAGTTCTAAATTACGACTCCTGTCACTGATAGCCCTAGTGTATCTCTAGTCTGACGATATTTCAACCTTATCCTTAACTATATAAATAGCCAAGTTTTTGTTTGGGCGTACAATGAAAGAGATGATAGCTTCATTTGGTAAAGTGGTTTCCCCATTGGTATTGACCCAGTAAAATTTCCTTCTTATTGCAACCTCCATTTATTCCGAAAATTTGAGAACTTGTACTTCAAAGTTTTCGAATGAATTTAATAAGTAGAGTCAGACAAGAACGTGTATTTTAGGAAGAGTTGCCTTTAACCATGTCAGACATGGAAATTCCATTAGTAGATGCATTCCCAAACACAGATAAAAGTTCACGAGTTCAATAATAGGAAGAAATGTTTGATTCATGTCTGTGTAGTAATCTAAAATTAAATTGTATTATTGTTTCTTTGTTTGCCATCGGTCTCGTCTGGTTATATGTTGTAGGATAAGATAACTTGGGACGCGCGCGGTATGTTTTATCTAGGTTATCCTACCGATAATTGGAAATATTTTGTTTCTTTTAGTTGATGGTGCACAATTTTTGGATGTACAGGGGTATAAATACGTCGCTATCGGGTGGTCTGTAGATATAATCCGAATCAACAAGCTGAGACACTATATCAGAAGGGGAAGAATGGAATCTATAAGAACTCGTTCTTTCAGAGTTCTCAATTACGAGCGTACCATTAGGCGATACGCAACACGCCAATTTGCCTCAAATTCAAACCCTGGTCAGACGTTCTTTTTATGATTCCATCTTTCACCCTCTGTTAAGTACTAATCAGAAGGGGGAAAAGAAGGAATCATAAAAGAATCGTCTCTTTACAGGTTCTAATTACGAGCGTAGCCATTATGACGATCACAGCATTAGCCCCGTATTTAGAACCTGGTCAAGAGACGAGTTCTTATTATGATTCATTCTTTCACCCCTTCTTTATTAGGACTAATCAAGGGGAAAGATGAATCATAAAAAAGAATTCGTCTCTTACGTATTTTAAATACGAGCGTGCCATTACGCAACACGCCATTACGCTCGAATTAGACCTGCAAGAGCGAGTTTCTTTTCTATATCATTCTTCCCCCTTCTTGATTAGTAAGTGTCCCGATGTTTGTTGCATTCGGATTATTCATTCAAGCTACAGACCTCTCCGAATAGCGAGCGTTATTTTAGAACCGCCCGGTATTTACGACTAATTCGGACCTAGTAGTCCAGGCAACGAAGAGTTATAGAGGGAAAGTTTTGGAACACAATTTTTGACTTTGTAACTTTGTTTGGACTAGTTAGGAGGTGAACATATCAAGCCCCGCCCCTAGCCCTGAGCCGAAGGGGGAAGGGGGGGGGGGTTGAATGTCCCATTTTTCGGTTTTTTGCTTATATCTCAAAAACTATGCGTCCTACCGATATAATTGTAATACAGAAAATGAAAGCTGATTAAATTTGCTACAAGTTTCCCCCCTTAACGTGTTTTAATATCTTGAAATAATTTACCTCCTAACTAGTCCAAACAAAGTTACAAAGTCAAAAATTGTGTTCCAAAACTTTCCCTCTATAACTCTTCGTTGCCTTGCTTACTAGGTCCGAATTAGTCGTAAATACCGGGCGGTTATAAAATAACGCTCGCTATTCGGAGAGGTCGGTAGCTTGAATGAATAATCCGAATGCAACAAACATCGGGACACTTACTAATCAAGAAGGGGGAAAAGAATGGAATCACAAAAAAGAAACTCGTCTCTTGACCAGGGTTCTAAATTACGAGGCGTAATTGGCTGTGATCGGCCATAATTGGCTACGCCTCGTAATTGAGAACCCTGGTAAAGAGACGAGTTTCTTTTATATGATTCCATACTTTTCCCCCCTTCTTGATTAGTAAGTGTCTCAATGCTTGTTGTATTCGGATTATTCACCCTGTACATCCAAAAATTGTGCACCATCAATTAAAAGAAACAAAATATTTCTAATTATCGGTAGGATAACCTAGATAAAACATACCGCGCGTCCCATAGGTTTCGAGATATAAGCAACCCCCCCCCCTCCCCCCTTCGGCTCAGGGGCTAGGGGCGGGGACTTTTGATATGGTCACCTCCTAACTAGTCCAAACAAAGTTACAAAGTCAAAAATTGTGTTCCAAAACTTTCCCTCTATACCCTTTTTTCAGCCTTCGTTGCCTGGACTATAGCGCGAATGGAATATTGGTAAGATTAGGCAATAACGAAAATTGAGATTAAAAACACCACACAACTTTCAACAACCAATCAATAATAGGCATTGGGTATGCTATAATTTGGTTAAAGATTTTTACAAGAAAGTTTTCATTTTTCAGCTTTACCTTTCAAACCTTAAAAGTTCTATGGCAGTTACCCTTTGCGCATGTACAATTCTTGGATGGAAAGTTTTCATTTTCAGCTTTACCTTTCAAACCTTAAAAGTTCTATGGCAGTTACCCTTGGCGCATGCACAATTATTGGATGGAAAGTTTTCATTTTTCAGCTTTACCTTTCCAAACCTTAAAAGTTCTATGGCAGTTACCCTTGGCGCATGCACAATTATTGGATGGAAAGTTTTCATTTTTCAGCTTTACCTTTCAAACCTTAAAGTTCTATGGCAGTTACCCTTGGCGCATGCACAATTATTGGATGGAAAGTTTTCATTTTTCAGCTTTACCTTTCAAACCTTAAAAGTTCTATGGCAGTTACCCTTGGCGCATGCACAATTATTGGATGGAAAGTTTTCATTTTTCAGCTTTACCTTTCAAACCTTAAAAGTTCTATGGCAGTTACCCTTTGCGCATGTACAATTCTTGGATGGAAAGTTTTCATTTTTCAGCTTTACCTTTCAAACCTTAAAAGTTCTATGGAAGTTACCCTTTGCGCATGTACAATTCTTGGATGGAAAGTTTTCATTTTTCAGCTTTACCTTTCAAACCTTAAAAGTTCTATGGCAGTTACCCTTGGCGCATGCACAATTTTCTCAAGTTTGACGTTCGACAGGTACTAAAAACTAGAGTATCAAACTTGTTCGCACCCGTAGCCCTTTTAGTTCGAGCTCTAGAGTGTTTTTATAAAGACGCAAACGGGTCTGCGTTCAAAAACCACTTTTCAAAATCAGCACCTTCTAAAACTGTTACTTAAAACTACTTCCAAATAGAATTCATGTTTTTTTAAGCGCCAAATACAGCATTTAATTCTGTTTTAAACTTTGAAACTTCAAACTAAACTATTTTCGTTTACTTTATTTTAAAAAAAAACAGTGGTCATTTCTTATCGTTTGCTATTTTTATTCGTATTTCGAAGATCAAATGTGTGATATTGGTCCCTCTTATACAGAAGCAAAACATTTAAAATATGTTTCACCTTCGAAACATATAAGTATACAAAGTGATTTTAAAATACCATTTATAAACAAAAACAAAATAAACTTTATAAATATTATTTGTATTAAGTTGTTACCATTACGTAAACACTGAAATATATGGAAAAAATTGCATGTGACTTTAAAAATAAAAAAATAGTACGCATTGTGTTGCTTTTTAAACAAATAATGCAAACCCTCAAAGAAATCCCTTAATGGTACAGCTGGGGAAAAAAAAAACGATCCACCCTTCGTTTTTCGGCTGCTATTGATCAGGGAATTTTGTTTAAGGTGTCATTTTTCAGGAAATAGCGTAAGGAATTCAGAACTGGCAACCAAAATTGTATAAGGGGTCGTCTACATATTAAAATGATTATCAATTTTGAAAATTCCAATAGCAACACCCAACTTTTTTTATATAAAAATGTTTATCATCTTCAAAATACCCCAGATCCAAAAAATCATTTATTAATTTGCATTATTTGTTGAGATATAAGCATTCGAAGTTGAAAGCCCATAATGTTAAAAAAGTTTCACAAACTTTTATTCATACCTCCACAAATAAAATGAATTAAACAAAATTTTTTTTTTCATTATATACTTCTTAATCTTCCAAAAAACAAATCACACAAGTTTTTTCATCAATTTTTAATTATTATTATTTTTTATTTAAATTTAAATAAGAAAAAATAAAACATGAATAGCAACCCCAAATTTTTGTTACATAAATCGATAAAGTAGATCAAGTAGAACCGAAATCCCGAATTTTTTAATTCAACAACAATTATTTGCCGAGTTAATTGTAAAAAAAACTGAAAAAAACGAATTTTAGGGACCGTGTAAAAAATTACTTAGCAAATTGGATCCTAATTTTGCATTATCGTTTTGGTGGTTGAAAAGCGTTTTTGGTAAATGTTTATTCAAATTATTGATGTCTGTCAAATGTCTAAAAATCTTTTCTTATTTCAAGTGCATACAATGTATTTTGTTTGTATAATTAACATTAAATTATATCGATTACTAAGTTTTTGAATGTATGTTATTTCCAATATTATTTATAATTATTTTATTATAAAATTTCTAATAATATGTTATTTCCTCGATTTTTTTTAATTATTATAGATTACTTATTTATTTAGTTATTTAGTCAGTTAGTTATTTAGTCAGTTAGTCAGTCCGTTAGTTAGTCAGTCAGTTAGTCAGTCAGTCGGTTAGTTAGTTAGTCAGTCGGTTAGTTAGTCAGTCCGTAAGTTAGTCAGTCAGTCAGTTGGTCAGTCAGTCAGTCAGTTAGTCAGTCAGTTAGTCAGTTAGTCCATTAGTTAGCCAGTCAATCAATTAGTTAGTCGGTGAGTCAGTTAGTTAGTCCGTTAGTTAGTCCGTTAGTTAGCCAGTCAGTCAATTAGTTAGTCAGTGAGTCAGTCAGTTCACTGACTAACTAATTAACAGTCAGTTAGACTAAGGTAGTCAGTCTGGACTAACTAAAGGAGTGACTAACTAACGGAGTGATTAATTGACTGACTGACTAACTAACTGATTAAATAACTAAATAATCTCTAATATTTAAAAAAAATCGAGAAATGGACAAAAATCTATTTTCGGGATTTAGACCCATTCGGGATTTTGACTCATTCGGGATTTTGGCTTGTCGGAATTTTGGCTTGTCGGGATTTAGGCTGTCGGGATATGTCCCAGACCCAGTGTGCCGAATTTTAAACCAACCTTTTGTAGCAATATGAATGAAACAAAAATTTGCATAAAATGTAAAACATAATGTAATAATCTGTTTGTCTGATTGTAACTAATCGCATTTGAAAATCTGTTCGTTATAAATAATCGTATATGTGACTTAATTTAAAATTAAAACTTTTTCTCGTCTACCCTTTATTTTATTTCGGACTTTTAAAATCCAAAATTTAAAAAAAAGGTAAAAACATAAAAAAAAATCACAATATTAGTGAAAAGGTTTAATTCTAGCATCCTTTGGCGAGATTATGGTAACCCTTTCACTAGCTTGTCGTTTCGAAAAAACACCCTAAATATTACCTTTATCAATTTGGAGATTTCCCCCCAAACGAATTGAAAATTAATGCTTTAATATCTCAGCAAATAATGCAAAATGAATAATTCTTTTTTATACCTGGGGTATTTTGAAGTTGCTGAACATTTTTATGTAAAAAAAATTGGGTGTTGCTATTGGAATTTTCAAAGTTGGTACTCATTTTAATATGTAGACGACCCCTTATATAATTTTGGTTGCCAGTTCTTAATTCCTTACGCTATTTCCTGAAAAATGACACCTTGCACAAAATTCCTTGACCAATAGCAGCCGAAATATGAAGGGTGGATCGGTTTTTTTTCCCCAGCTGTACTTATTATGACGTCATTCTAAACTTATTCATATCACAAGCAAAATTCTTTCAAATTTTAAGTAAAGTTTCTCTACTCCATTTTTGAAAGATTTTCAATGATTTCTAACTCGAAAGAAGGTTCAATTTCAAGCAGTTTTGCGATGTAACCCTCCCCCCCTCCCATTTATTTATAGTGAGTTTATGAAACGGAACAAGAAGTATTCTTCTCGTGGGGATATAATTTATGCATATAAGAGGCTTTCCTGAATCAGCTTATTATTAACTTTATAGTAATTATAAGGTTTTTTGTTGTATTTTCCAAGGTTAAAGATCTTGCGAAATAAAAACATAAATTTACTGTATCAATTTTAAATGCAATTAATACTCAGAGAATGTCCACAACTTTGCGAACGTGGGGAAAAAATTTGATGTTTTGGCGGTAATAATTTTGATGTGTTTAAAAATTGTTTTTTTTTCTATAAAATGGTTTTGTATGTTGGCTGTATGTTATTTTGACATGTTTCGCAAAGAACGGAGATCCTACTTCGTTAGAATATAACACAAATCATTTTTACATAATAAATCTTTTTGCACCAAGAATCAACGTTGTTTTCTTCATGTCAATCAATAAATTATTACATGAAAAA
>JAFNEN010002075.1:0-20271 GCA_019343175.1 Oedothorax gibbosus
AAATAGTTATCACACAGTAAAAATATTTATCTTCGCAAGCAATTAAAAATGTTGTGTGTATAAGTAAATAAAAAATAACTTACCAGTTTGAACATAATAGCTTTCGCATATGAAGTTTTCGAAAATTTTAACGCAATTTGTATGTACTAAAATAAAAAAAAGCCACATTTTTCGGTTTTTATCGTTGCGATATCGATTCGTCATAATTTTCCGATGAAACGTACATTGATTGAATTTTCACCTTTGACCGATATCGAATCGATGACTTTTATCGATAGAATTTCGTTCACCGATTGCCGATATCGCCTCGTGCACTTTCGGGAATACGGATGCGATCCCGGTGAGTTTTCGCTGAATCCGATGAAAACGATCGATGATCGATCGAGCAAATTTCGAGAAAACAATGCTACTAGGGAGCATTGGGGAGCTTGATTTTACAAAGCTTACCATATACTTAAAAACAATAATAACCTTGTTTAATTCATCCAAATGCCAGAGTTTTCTCAAATTTGGAAGGGTCTCTTAGTAACAGAGTAACTTTTCTCCTCACGCACCCCCCCCCCGCCCCTTTTCCTAAACACCCCCTTTTACGGATATCATGTTTCATTGCTTTCCATCGCGTCCACTGTCAGTTGTTTATGCATATTGCTGAAGATGTCGAGTCTTGATCTCGCTGAAGCTATAACTTTAAAAGAAAACTTTTAAAAAAAAGGCTTCATGATACGTAAGTAACTGTTCATAAATAATACCATCGTTAAAACTGTTCTGAATTCGAAAACGATTAATTAAAAAGAAAATTTAACGAAAGAAATAATATATTTAAGGGAACCAGGAAATGAGCGGTAGCTGAAAACGACGAAATAGAAGCCCGAGAATATAGCTTCACGAAATATATTTGTTAGGAGTTTATAATTTTTTATATATTGCTAATCACATTTTCATCTAATAGAAATTACAAAAGATATTAATTTAAATGGCAATAAATTTATGTGATAACACTTTTTTGAAAAATTCCGACATAGACTTGACTGCGGGTAAATTTTTCTATAAAACTATCACAATTTTCTTGAAACAAAATTACATACCATACAAGAACACTTATAAACGGGGTATTTCGGGTAAGGACTTTGTATGGCTATATGTTTCGCCTTTCTTCATAGCCAAATTACATAACTAGAACACCTAAGTCAATGAAAGTGAAGTGACCTGTTTTCACTATATTTCTTCTATTTTTTATAGATACATATTTAAAATTAGGATGTTGTTGTTGTCGTGTACCTACAGGGCATAGCCTGGAAGGCAAAAGTTAAGCAGTAGCTTCAGTTGGCACAAGGCTTTTTGCCCCCATGAGGGTGAAAGTCCGACTTCTGCTCTGAGGTGGCACCAAATCATCAATGGAGGGGAGGGGCATTTTCTCCACGCAACCTGCATTTATGGTACTGAGCTATGACGACCTACAGAATTTTCGGTTCCCCCAGATTTAACGAGCAAGTTCTCCGCATGTACTTAGGACAACACATTAATAACACACATGAAATATATAGTTTATGTTTCTGAGAGAGAGAAGAAGTCGATAACATTTCACTTCAGTTGGAAGTTAAAGTTAATTATTTCCGATCAAATGAAGAGCTAGTTTTACAAGCAAAACTAAATATAAAAACCGAACAGGGGGGGTTGTAATTAATGGTCAATTCTAGCATATATTTTTTTGCAAGACCCCGAAATCATGGTGACCCATGTTTTAGATTTTTTTATTAAACATCTGATACATATAACCAAAGGCAAATAAGTGATTTTCATATCTTCCTCTATACATCAAACCATTTCAATTCTAAAAGTTTAAAATTAATTTTTAGTAACCGGAATGTTAAACCAAACATTAAATTCAATGGATGTCAGGTCTCAAACGAATGTTTTAAAAAACAATATCCAATCAAAAGGATGTTGTCAGGTCTCCTTAAATGGATCTAATTTATATTCTGCAGGGGGGGGCTACTACCACGTGCTGAGGCGCGGCGGCGAGATGTCGGCCGTGGCCCACACGGACAAGCTGGACCTGCGCACCACGCTGTGGGAGCGGCGCGCGCGCATGAATGCCCCGAGAGCAGCACACGCCATGGTGGCCGCCGGGAGAAACCTCTTCGTGTTCGGGGCAAGGGACTCCAAACGGAAGTGAGCATTGCCTATGACAACTATCTAATGAACGATTCGAACGGGGTGGTTTGGTTTGAGGGATAGAAAACAACGTTTGACGTAGTAGCTCTGGCGTTGCAGTTCTAGTTTAGATGAATTATCTGTCGGGTGGTTTGTTTGTGGGTTTTAGGACAACTTTTGACGGACCTCTGTCTTCACCGTAGGCATGACCGTACCAGTCTTTAACCAACATCGCTGTTTAATAATTTTTTTCTGTTAAATATTTGCCACTTTATAATGCTGATATATTTGGTATCATATTCAGTGCTATTTTGAAATTTTATGTCATTAGTTGCAATACTTTTTGTTGGTATCGCTTATCTTACCTCTTCACACCCAAACAAAATTCTATGCATTATTATTCGTAAAAACATATTTTTCAAAGAAATATTCATTAGAAATTACGTTTTAAAAAATAAATTTTAAAAATATATCGTTTAACAATTGTGATGATTCCAAATACTAAATAATGAGGGGCACATCAATTTAGTGGAATTTGGAGCAAACGAACTGAAAATACAATTTTTTTTAAAGATACTGATTTCAACGTTATTTGAATTAATTTTTTTTTTCAAAATTAAATGTAAATCATTTTCAATTTACGCTTTTCTAAGTGATTATAAATCTATTTTATCAACCACAGTTTGTATAATCTAATTATTTGAAAAAAATAATAACAAAAATAGTAAATAGTTCTAACCTAAGGCAAATTATTTTTAAATTCTTTCTAAACTTATTTTTCTTTTTCTAAGGTGCCATAAGTAACCTATTTTTATATATTTTTAGCCTAATGCTTTCCATTTATATTAATTAATTGAAAAATTCATCTAAATTAAATATATTCTATAAATTTGCCCAGGAATATAGGAATTTTAAATTGTATTCTCCGCCACCTAAATGGAAAGGGAGGTAATCCTTTTACTTTTGTTGGCAAACAGTAAACAAATCAACTTCATTTTTCTTCCGAACATTTTATGTTAAAGTATTTTGCCCACATAAGAATGTATTTCAATGCTTTATACAATATTTGACTCATATCACTTGTTAGTTATTTGACTCATTCAAAATTAAATTGTTTTCTTTATAATCTTTTCATATAGACTTCAATCCATTAATTTTGTATTGTTTTAACCAGTACTTTTTTATAAATTTGTACCTTGAACTTATTTAGCCCAATAACTACATTTTTAATCTAATCAACTTAATATAATTATTAAAAAAACTATGCCAAAGAGTTTAACAATAAATTTAAAACTGAAATATATTTATTAAGTGTTGTTAAGGATTTTTAAGTGCGTTTTCTAAAAATGTGAAGAATGTTACATATAATGTTACAATTTAAAAATTAATTAATACCTACTATTGTATTACAATATTGAAATAAGAAACGTTTTCTGGTACAAATTGCAATGAAAATTATTTTTTTTCATTCTAGATATCGTAGCTGAAAGAAGATTTTCTATGGGTACCACCTTTTTTAATATACTGATTTTTCAATAATTCTAATAATTTAAATAAAGTTTTGGCAATAAAATGTCTGCTTCATTGTTATGTGAACTTAAGTGACTTTCATTTGTAACTCCATTGTGTAGGTTACACAATAATATGACGAAAAATAATTGTAAACGTCGAAATTTGGTTCATTAATTGGGATTGGTGACACTCACATTTAAAAAGGCACTCACATTTTACATAACCAATTAGGAATTTCAGTCCCAAAGGAGGGATTGGCAATCTTCTCTCACGCAAAAGCAGCCTTAATAAGCAATCTAAAATGGAGAAACCAACGTCAACTCTGCTATAAATGTCCTCTTTGAAGTCCTCAACAATGAGAATCCTTATTGCTGCAGTGGATACCGGCATACGTGAATATTGAGGAAAAATGAGTGTACGAACACTTTAGCAAAAGAAGACAGATCGCTGGCCAACCTAGCACCACCATCACGCTGAAAGACGCAAATGCAGTTGGAAAAACACAGACTTCTACCCCATTCCTTCAAGAAACCCGTCATCACTGACTTTGATTGCTAGGACTTGACAACTAGGTATGGGCCACTGGCTTCAGTACTTCGAGAAGTTCCTCTACAGCACAGATGTATTGGATGTATATGATGTACATGATGTACAGATGTATATTCTTTTTCCAAAGTACTCTAAGTAACAGATAATTATATATCTTACACTTTCTTTGTCAGTGTATATTAATTAATTTAAAAAATCTTTTACATTAAATGTATTCTATAAATTTTTTCATGAATATAGCGATTTTCAATTGTATTCTCCGCCACCTAAATGGAAAGAGAGGTTTAAGAATATATTCCCATTACAATCTTATCCTTCCTACTTTTGTTAGGATACTGTAAACAAATCTTAAACAAACTTTATTTTCTACCGAACACTTAAAATGCTTGGCCGCTCATAAAAAAAATATGTTACTTTAATGTTGTCTACCATATTTGACTTGTATCACTTATATATAAAATTGTTTTATTTTTAAAATATTTTCGTGCAGACTTTTATCTATGCATTTGTAATTGTTTTACCAGTACTGATTCATACATTTCTACCTTTTAAAAGACTTATTTAGCTAAATCCCTAGATTACTAATATAATCAATTTAATTTATTATATAAAAATGTGTGAAGAGTTCAACAAATCTATAATATAAAAAAATGAAGTTTTGTGTGTGTTTGTGGGTATGTTCCTTTTATACTCATAAACAAGGCATCTGTTTGGGTCGTTACTTGGCACAAATGTTGTAGTTCATACCTAAGTTTCGATTTTTGATCTTTCAGAGCTCAAAATGTTCTATTTTTAGAGAAAATTCAAATTTTCTGAAAAAATTACACCCCTTTCGCTCAAATTTGGTCATTTTTTTTTCTTTCCTGCATGTATGCGTGTTTAAGCAATAAATGCATAGTTAAGCTATTACTGAACTATGACGGTTGTTCAAGGCCATCGCCCTAGAGCTGCATATTAGGGTTTTATGTCTTTATTTTTTTGCCAAATACTTTGCCAAACTCGCCAAGTTGTTTACAAAAAAACGTACCAATGTGAAAAATGTTTTTTTTTTTTTAAAAAATTTATAAGCCGGTTGGTTGTGCGAAGGACATCGCACTAGAACTGAATGTAGTGTGTTTGTAGCTCTATCTTTTCCTCGCCAACTTAGCAAAGTATTTTGTATTACACCTATTTTGTATTAGTACCTAGTATTTTGTATCACAATATTGAAATAATAAGCGTTTTCTGGTACACATTTCAAAGAAATTTTTCCTTTTTCTAGATTTCTAAGATAAAAGAAGATTTATATGGTTACCACCTCTTTTAATATGCGGATTTTTAATAATGTTATAACTCTTAATAAAGTTTGCCACGAAAATTTCTTCTTCGTTCTTATGTATACTTTGGTGACTTTTATTTGCAACCCCATTTGTATAAGTTATACAATATGACGAAAAATGATTGTAAATTCAAAATTTGGTTCATTAATTGGGCCTGGTTTTTCATACTACCCATGTTGGATAAAGATATTTTTTAGAGGAAACAAAATTTACCAGGGCGCTGAGTCATTATCTTCTAGAGCTAAAAATGCCTACGCATGCGTTGCCACAGCCTCTTATTTTAGGGAACAGATAGGCTGAAATTGGTGCCTAATTTTAATTCCACACCAGTTTGACTAATCAGATTGATTATTTTGCCAGCATTGGTGAAATATTTGAAAGTAATGTTTTCCACATCGCCTACCTAGCCCCTTATCAATATTCAGCAAGTGGGCTCGACTTTCAAGCAGGTGTTGGAATTGTAGTTCAGCTCTTCTGCGCAAAGTTCACCTCATCATTTATTGGCAGCTCAACTACCCCATCTTACCCCGCGACGCCAGGTCGCCATTCCCCAATTTTCCCTAGTATGAAAAACAGCTACAAATTCTAATGCCACAATATAATGCTTTATATTTCAGAAAATTTTCAAAATCCAAAGAGGTGTGAAAAATTACAAACACCAAATTTTTACAGTTGATATTGACACATTTATACTTTTGACTGTCGTATTATTGAAAAAAATGCGCCAAAAGGAAGAATCTCTGTCAGATCAGTTTTTAGTTTATAAGTTTAAAAAAATTTTGGCGACGTATAACAAAATACAAATGAAGTACAGAAATTGCAAGAAAAAAAACTGAAAGGGTGCGAAAGGTTTAATATATTTCCCAAAATATATTTGGACACTAAAAGGGTGTGGTTTTGGAATGCAACTTATATATATAAAATATATATATAAAATATATATAGATATTTTATATATATATATAATATATATTTTATATATAAATTTTAATTTTATAATATTATAAAATAATATATATTATATAATTTTATATAAATTTATATTATATATTATTTATAATTATATTATAATAAAATATATAATATATATTATATATATATATAATTAATATATTATATAATATTTTAATATATAATATATATATATTATATTTATATAAAATATATATATAAATATATAAAATATAATATATATTTAATTTTAATAATATAATAAAAAAACCCTTTTCAGAACTTTTAATTTATAATTTAAAATTTCTTAGGTTGTAATTTTGTTGCACTGTTTTTCATTATGCACTAAAATTTTCAACATTGTTATTGCATGCATCAAAACTCGAAAATGACACATTGAAATCGGGCCCCCTCCATATGTGGGCAGTCAACCAGGGGCGTATTTACGGGGGGGGCCGAAGGGGGACCGGACCCCCCCCAACGACAAAAAAATGACGCAATGTTACCATTGTTGCAAGCACCCAATTTCCTAAAAAATTTTTTAAAAAATAACCAACCGGAATTTTTATTTCAGACCAAAAATTACAATTTCATTTTTTGGGGGGGGAGGGGGGGGGGGGGGGGAGAAAAGAAAAAAGAACGAATCAGAGGGGGGTTGGGTTTCAAAGATTCTTCAAAAGAACGAATCTTTGAAAACTAACAGAAAGATGGGACGAATCTTTTAAAAGAACGGGTCTCACCCTCTCTAGTCGAGGGGAAGAAATCTTCCATCACCTTCATCTACCTTACCCCCTCAACGTCCAATGGACTATTGCAATTGTGATTGGGGTGGCCCGGCTCTGTCTAGACAGACAGCACGTTGTAGTTTTTCATTACTCATTACTGTTGTTTAAGGGGGGGGGGGGGGGGGCGTTTTCCACTTGCATTTGGGGGGGTTTATGTTTGACACGATATTTGTTTTGACAAATGGACAAAAAACGTAAAAAACCGCCAACCCCCGTTTTAAGTTTTTTAAAAAAAAAACCGTAACAAAAAATTGATAGTGAAACTTCGGAGACAGCCGAGACCGGCTCAAGTATAGAAAGTGACGTTGAGAGGGGTTGAGACTATTAAACCTGAAGCGCTATTTGTCAAGTGCTGCCTCTTTATTAGCCCAAAC
This sequence comes from Oedothorax gibbosus, assembly GCA_019343175.1. NCBI lineage: Eukaryota > Metazoa > Arthropoda > Arachnida > Araneae > Linyphiidae > Oedothorax > Oedothorax gibbosus. The sequence goes on from JAFNEN010002075.1 coordinate 7,645, forward strand.
GATATAGGGGCCCGGGACGTTGGGCAAAACTGGTTTAAGTTTAATTACTTCAATCTAGATTTTCTCATATTTTTAGTACCATTTCAGTCAATAAATATTTTTAAGTAAAACATTTTATTATTTAAAGGAACATATTAACTGTTTATATATGGCCTTGATAAATAAAACTTAGTTAAACCCGTTTAAAAAAAGTAACTGAACCCAATTTAAGTTGATTTTTTTTAAAGCATTTGTTTTATAATTTTCCAAAATACATGAATTCTTTTTTCTTGTTATAAGTCTGTATGCATAAAGTACTCCTTTTTAAATTTAATTATATTTTATAATATGTGTGTTTTCAAAACTTGCCCTTATTTTGGTATCATTTTTTTTCTGGACGGATACCAAGCGAAATTTTTAAAATCGGGTAGCCGAATATTGTTTTTTTTTTTTAAATATTTTTTCTAGTTTTATCTTAATTAAGAGGTTTTATCTTAAATTTAAGGAAAAAGTTTTAGGGTTTTTGGGATAGACATTTTTCTCAAGTGTTTGAGCTTCATGAAAAATATTGTCGGCAAAGGGCTATTAAATGTCTTCATTAAAAAAAATTATTTTTTGCCGAAATTTTATTGTGTTTCTTTTGTTTCAGCTTACTACAAGCGAAAAGGAACAGCTTTGAAAAATTCTTGGAAGCCTGAAGAAAGTTTCACATTTCCATCAACGGAATTTGGTAAAAGACAGTTAAAAATTCCCCTTTTTTGGGGGTTTTAAAAATGGGGGAAAAAGGTTTTTCCTCCCAAAAAGTTTTAGATTGGGAGCTTTTTTTCAAGTATTTTTTTTTTTTTTTTTCCCCAAAAGGGGGGGGGGGGGAACGGGTCTTCCTCCGGGGAAGGGTGGGGTTTGATTTAAAAAATTCTAACTGGAAACTGTTTTTTGGAAAAACTTTAACAAGGGGTTTTCAGTTAAAAAGGGGGATCAAAAAAATTGGGGAAAAGTGATGCCGAAAACTTTTTTTGGGGTTTAATCAGGGCAGTAAATGTTTTTAAAAATTTTTACTTAGATAAAGTGTAAAGGAAAAATTGCAGTAATCAAAGGGTTTTTTAAAATTACCCCTGTCCAAAAAAAAACTGTGTTTTTTGGGGGGGTTTAAAAAGGGTTTTTGGGTTTTTGAGGGCCCCCCCCCCCGATTTTGGGGGGTCCATCGATTTTTAAAAGGGGAAAAATTTGAAAAAAATAAAAGGGGAAAATTTAGGGCCTTGCTAAAAAATGAGAGTAGAAAGCGGTGTTTTTGATTTTAAAAAGAGCCTTATTGACCCCGGGAAAAAAAATGCTACTTACACTATTTTTCCCTTGCACAAAAAATCATTTCTGCGTGCAACCAGGTTATGCTGGGAAGCTAGTGGCTAGAGTAAAAAAAGAAAAAATGTTTCTCAAAATTTTTGCTGACGAAAACAGATGTAGGATTTTATAAAAAAATTTTCGCCCCCTTTTCTGGGGATTTTTTTATTTGGGAAAATGTTTATCAGAAGGTTTTTTCCCACAATTTGTTCCAGTTTTTGATTTTTAAAAAGGAAAAAACCTTTTAGTGAACAAAGGGGGAAATTGAGAGAACTTGGAAAAAAAATACGGATTATGTTACGGTCCAAGGTTATGACGGAGCAAGTGCAATATTGGAGTGTACAATGGAGTACGAAGTTTGTAAAAAAATCAAGCCCAAACGCACTTTTTGTCCCCTTGGTAAGCCCACTCTCAAAAATTGGCAAAAAATCAAGCTCATGTTCGCCCCCTATGATTACAAACTTTTTTTGGCACATTTTTTTGGAAAAAAATTTTTGAATTTTTCAAAAACCCCAAACCCCCAAAATTTTTTTTTAATAAACATTCAAAATTTTTGGAGTAGGCAAAAAGCTTAAAAAAAACCAACCCCCCCCTTTGGTGGATTAAAAGGGATGATGGGGTTTTTTTTATTTTTTGAGTTTATGCCCCCTTTTTTAAGTTTTATTGGGGGAAAACTTTTCCCCCGTCCCCATAAAACACAGTAAAAAAACCCCAAAATTAAAATTTCTATGTCTGCACCCTGAAAGCGAATTTCTCATGGGGCCCCTTTTTCGTTTTCAAGGAAATTTTGCCTACATTTTTCCCCTTAAAAAGGGGACCTAGAAAAAGGGGAAAATTTACCTGCCCAAATTTCTGTATGTTTTTCAGAGCAAACTGCAGCTAAAATTTAAAATTTAGAAACAAAGCTAAAACGAAATTTGGAAAAATTTTTTAAAAAGTCGGGGGATATTTTTTTAAAAAAGACTTTCCCATCAAAGTTCCCAGGCTGGCAAAATTTTCCCAAAAAAAAAGGGGAAAAACCCCTTTCCCACATTATATCCGAATCGTATTATCAAAAACCCCTGCTTCATCCCATTTTTGAACACTTCGCAAATCAACTAAATAAAAGTTTTTTTTAGTCAAAAAAAGGTTTTTTCAAAAATTTTTAGATTTTGATTGACGATTCCCCCAAAGGAAGGGGGTTCCATAAAATTTTTTTTTCTTTTTTAATTTGGGATGGAAAAAGCTTGAAGCCATAGATGAAAAACCCAAAATTTTTCGGGGGAAAAAAAAAAATTTTGGCACCAAATCTTAAACGAAAACACCCATTTAAAAATCAGAGACTACCAAAAAGGATGGGGGGGAAATTTTTAAAACCGGGTGGAAAAAAGGTAAATTTCCATAGAACCCCCCCATTTTGCAAAAAAGAAATGTTGCCTTCCGCTTTTCAAATTATTGCAAATACTGGGTTCTCTTTTCCCTGACCTCTTTTAGTGCAGAAAGGGCTTCTTACTTTGAAAAAATTTAAAAAAAAATTTGAGAAATTTCTACATTTAAAAAAGACTTTAAAAAAACCCCTCTCTGCCTTTTTTTTCCCAAAAAACCTTCCCCGTGAAACCCCGGACGAAGTCCCCAAAACGAAAAAGGCAAAAAAAAAAAAAAAGAACAAATTTTAAAAAAAAAAATTTTAAAAAAAAAAAAAAATTTTTGTCCCCGGGGGCTTTAAAAGGGGTTTTTTAAATTTTTCTTTTTAAAATAAAAAATTTTAAAAAATTTTTTTTAAAAAAAAATCTCTTTTTCGTCAAATGTTTTTTTAAATTTTTTTTTTCCAGGAATAGAATTAGATTATGTTCTAGTTAGTTTTATTTCCCCAAAAGGGGGTTTTTAAAAAAAAACCTATTTAACAAAAATTTTTAAAACTTAAATAATGTTTTCAATTATAATTTTTTAAAATCACAACCCAAATTTAAAAGGGAAAAAAAATTTGAAACCATGCCAAAAAAATTTTAAAAATTTAAAAATATGGTTGGCAAAAGTATTTTTTTTTTCCCATTTTAAAAAATTTTGGGGGTTTTTGGGGGTTAAAAAATAAATGTTATTGTCCCTAACCCCCCCCCCCCCCCCCACCTGTTCCATGGGGGATTATTAGTTGGTCCCCCCCCCCCCGACAAAAACCCCGGAAAAAACGCCACTTTCGTCAAAAAATTTCAAAGTGGCCCCCTTTTCGTCCTCGTTTGTACTGGCCCTTGGGCTTCTCGCCGGGGGTTTGGGGATCGCGGCGGGGAAATTTGGGGGGGCCCCGGGCCCTGGTTTTTGGGTTTTCCCCCCTCGAGTTGGTGCGCGGCCAGCAGGTTTCCCTACCCCCCTTTTTCAGGCCCCCGGGAGAAAACGAGTCCCCCCCGGCGCTTGTCCCCCCTCGCTCTCCTTTTTATATGCCGAAGTCCCCGAACCCCCCGCGGGAAAGGCGTTGGCGCCGTCCCGGAACCTTGTTCTTGAACCCCCGCCCCCCCAAACCCCGGGGGGGGGGCCCGTTCTTGAAGATGCGGGGTAAAAGGGGGGGGGGCCGGGCTCGGGGCCCACTGCGGCCCCCGCGGGGGAAAAACCCCCTTTTTGTCCCGTTTTTCCCGGTGGGCCCCTACGAAAACCCTGGAAAAGGGAAAAAATCCCTGTCCCCATAAAAAACCCCTTTTTTTTTTCGATCCATACACCTTTTTAAAAAAAATCGCTTTTTGTTCTGTTTTAAAAATTTTCCCCGAACCCCAAAAATGGGCTTTTTTCCCCAAAAATTTTTTACCAAAAAACCCTTTTTAAATTTTTCAAAACCGGGGGTTCCCCAAAATTTTTACAAATTTTCCCAATCAAAAAATGGGGACCCCGGTTTTTTTTTAAAAAATTTTGGGGACAACAAAAAATTTTTTTTGGGGGTTATCACGACTACAGTTTTTAAAAAAAAAATTTAAAAACTAATTTTTTTTTTTTTTTTATCGGGGTTTTTTCCCAAAAACTCCCCAAAAATTCCCTTTAAAAAAACAAAAATCTAAATTTTTCCTTTTTTTTTACAAACCTTGTTTTTCTTTAAAATCCCAAAAATTCCCAGTCCATAAATTTGGGTTTTAAAAAATTTAAAAAAATTGGGGAATTTTTAAAAAAACCCCCGGTTTTTGGGGGGATAGTAAAAACCCCAATTGGGGGGGAGAGATTGTAAAAAATTTGAAACAAAAAAAACTTTTTTTTTTAAAAAAAAAACCCCCGACCCCCGGGGAATGCCCCCCAAATTTTTGGGTGTAAAAAATTTAAAATTTTTTAAAATTTTTTGGGGGTCCAGTTTTCCCCCAAAAATTTTTGGGGGGAAAATTTTTTTTTAAAAAATTTTTTTTTTTTTTAAAAAAAAAACTTCTAGGTTTGGCATTTGTTTTCCCATTTTTTTTTTTTTGGGGGGGCACAAAACTGCCCCCAAAACCCCTTTTTTTTTAAAAATTTTGAACACGTCATAACGGGAGTTTCTGTCTTTTGGGGCGGGTTTTTGGTACATAGGGGTCTAAAAAAGTCGGGGAATGAATTGGGGGATCTGTTGTTTTGTTTTGGGGGTTTTTAACAATCCCCCTCCCCAAAAAGGGGATAACATTTCCCAGCTCGGGCCTTTTGCTTTTCCAAGAGGTCTAAAACCCCCCCAAAAATCCTAGAAAAAAGTTAAAGTTTCCTTTTGACTTTTATTTAAAAAAAAAGAAAGAATGCTCACTTTTGTAGGGGAAAAAGGGAAAAATTTTCTGATGTTTTTCCCGAAGGGGGAAAAAAGGGGAAACTTTTTTTCTAATAAAAAATTTTTCTTTATATTAAAAAAAACCTTTTTAAATGGGTTTCCCATGCAAAAACCCCGGGTTTTTTAAAAAGTTTTGAATTTTTTTAAATTTTTAGAAAAATCTATTTTTTTTCCCCCAAAAACTTAAAGGGCGTTTTTTTTAAAAACTTTTCTGAAAAACTGAATTTTGAAAAAAGAACACTTAAAAAAAGTTGTTGTCCCGAGTCACCAAAAAGTCAAATTTTTAACCAAAAACATACAGACGACATTTAGAAATTTTTTTGGGGAAAGTTTTTTTTTCACCAAATCCGAAGGAAAAATTTTTTGTCAATTAGTTATTGGAAAAAAGACCTGGGGGGAGGGGGGGGGTTTTTCCATTCATTTTTGGGCCCCCGGGCCCCGCAAACCCATAGTCTCAAAAAAAAATCCCCCACGGTGGAGATAAAATTTTTTTTTTCGATGTTTAAAATTTATAATTATTATTTTTATGCTTTTTTAAATTTTTAAAAAACCCCTTTTTTTTGCATTTATTTTTTTTTAAAAATATACTTTTTTTTCGGGAAAAAATCAAAAAAAACCCTTTGGGTTTTTGGGGGAAGAAAAATGGAGTGAAAAAAAAAAAAACAAAAATTTTCGGTCCCCAAATTTTTTTTTGGGGAAAATTTTACTTTTAAAACGAGATCAAACTCGCCCCTCTTCAGCAATTTTCACAAACGGGGCAGGGGGCGCGAGGGAAAAGAAAAAAAAAACATGAACCCGGGGAAAAGGGGGGGGTTTTTGGGGGAAAAAGGGGGGGGGGATTGGGGGGGGAAAGGGGAAAAATTTTTTCCCTTTTTACTAAAAACCCCCCTTCCCCCTTTTAAAAAACTCTTTGGGAGCGGGAAAAAAATTTTAAAAAGATTTTTTTTGGGTTTTTTTTAAATTAGGAAACTTCGTTTTAAAAAAAAGCTCCCCAAATTTCTGGGAAAAATTTTTTCCCAAAAAATTGGGGAAAAAAGGAAAAGGCGCGGGGCCCTTTTTCCCCCCCGGACAAAACCCCGGGGAGACCCCTTTAAAAAAAAAAAAGGGAAAACAAAACGTATTTTAAAAAAAAAAGAATGTCAGAAATTTTTAGTCGCAAAACCCTTCTTGGGGGTTTTTGGAAAGGTTTTAAATTTTTTTTTTGCGCATTTTTTTTGGGCAAAACCCTTTTAGCTTTGGGGGGTTTTTTTTTTACAAAAATTTAAACCAAAAATTAAAAACCTAAAAAAACCTTTTTTTAATTTTACCCCCAAAACCAGATTTTTTTCAAAAATTTGGGGAAGGGGTCTTTTAGTAACAGTGTAATTTTTCTCCTCACGCCCCCCCCCCCCCCCCCCCCCCCCCGCCCCCCCCCCCCCGGTTTTCCTAAACCCCCCCTTTTTTCCGGGAATATCTTTTTCATTTTCCCTTTCCCAAATCGCGTCCACTGCCCCGTTTGTACATATTGTTTGAAGATGGCGAGTCTTGATCAAAGGCTGAAACATGTACAATTTTCACCAAAAAAACCATTTACCGGGCCCTAACGTAGTTAATTTTGAGATTGGCGCCCTTGGGGAACCGCCACACAACAGGACTCTCGTTTCAAAAACCATAAATGATTCCCAGAACCCTTTTTGATGACGTTGTAGATTTCATGCCGGGGCTTCCCCCCCTGGCATGAGAAGGTCGATTAAGTCCGGGTCTTTTGGGGCGATGAGCGCCGGGGTCGCGGAGGCGGCGAACCCTTTTCGGGGAAAGGCGCCGGGTGGCGGCAGTCCGCCGGCGTCGCCAGAACAAAAGGATCGACGCGCACAAATGCGAAGATGACTGCTTTGTCATCCTGGTGGGCGGGTTTTTCATTGTGGGGGGAAAAAAATTATACAGTTTTTTTTAAATGGTGCAAATGACATTTTAAAATTTGAAATATACATTCAAAAATACAAAAAAAATTTCTCAACAGATTTTAAAAAACTCAAGTTTTTTATTGGGCACGGGGAAATTTTAAAAACTATTTATTTGATTTTTGGGATTTGTTTAAAAGGGCTTTGTGGGGCTAGTGGGTGGTGAAAAAGGACGTAAGCATGGTTTTTTTTTAACTGCAATTTGCAAAGCAAAAATTTCCCTATCACGATTTAGAAAAAGTTTGGGTTGCCTTTCCATAGGAAAGACCCTCCAGTGTTCTTGGATCTGGTGCAAAGAATGGAGAAAATTTTGTCGTTCCCCTCTGATTTTTTTACAATTTAAAATTTTAAAAGTTGTGTTTTTAAATTTCTTACTTTTGTAAGCCTCGTGCAACACAAAGGGGTTTTTTTTAAATTTGTTCTAAATTTTAAAAAAAACAATTTTAATACATACATACATACAAAACATACTACATACAACTCATACCTACATACATACCTAATTTCATACATACATACATACATCAAAACAAAACATACACATACATACATACTACATACATACCCTACATACAAAACATACAAAACAAAAAAAATACATACATAAAATCATAATACATCATACATTTTTTCAAAAGCTGCCAAGATGGCGACTTTGGGGCCCTGGGGAAATTGTTTGTTGATTTAAGGGGGAAAAATTTTTACATTTCAAATTAAAAATTGTATAAAAAACAAAATCCAAAACCAATTTTAAAAAAATTAAGAAATATACAATAGGGAAAGGGAAAAATTAATTGAATTTTTTTCAAAGTTGTTTTTAAAACCTTTGGGAATATGGCGGGCTTGATGCATTATGAAAATTTCCCTTTGGGCCCTTTTTTGGTTTTTTTGCGGGAAAAAAATTATATTATTTAAACTGTGGGGAAAAACCATTCAAAAAAACCATATATTATTCCATAAAAAATGTACATCGGGAAAAGAAAAATTGATTTTTTTTCATATTGTTTTTTAAAAATTGCAATGTCCACTTGGTGCATCATTGTGTCTTGAATTTTTTGTTAAAGGAAAACAGACTATAGGGTTTTGCAAAAAAATGGGCAAATCCAAAATTTTTATCGAAAAAAAAACAAAAAAATGGAAAAAAGTTACATTGCAAAAATTGGGAAAATTGATTGATTTTTTAATGTTATTGAAAAGTCCCGCCAAGGGAAAAGGAAAATTGGGGTTTCATCTTGGAAATTTTTCAGTCGTTTTTTTTTAAAAAAATGACGCTGCCGAGGGTTAAGAACGAATTCAAAAGGGAAATTTCAAAGCAATAAGTTTTATAAAAACAAATTTAAAGCTTTTTTTTTTCAACAGCATATTTTAAAAGGGGTTTTTCATTTTAAAAATGGTTTTTTAAAAATTTAAAATTAAATTTCACATACCGACAAAACTATTGATGCATATTTGCACCCTACAAAAATGCCCATAAAAGATCAGTACCCAAAAAAAACTGACAAACAAACACTCTATTGATTTCTAAAGGTGCACCTTTCCGATTCGGTAGCAGGCTACTGACTCCCATTGATATCGGGACGCTTTCTGATTTTAAATTTTCTACTGTATCAATACAGATTTCCCTAACATCAATACAAAAGTTCAGTAAATAACCGATCTCTATGGATACCATAGACTTTTAAACCCACATCAATAGGAATGGGGGTCATAGGGTTCCGGGTCTTATGGGTAACCAAAAAACTCTAAGATATCAATAACTTTTTGATCAAAAGATTTTTGATATCAAAGGATACCTATAGACCTTTTCAAAAAATTTAATAGGGTTTGTCTAAAAAAAAAAAAGGATCTTAATTGAGTATCTTGGATCTGTTGGTTTTTATTTTTTTTCGCATTTTTTTAACGGGTTTTTTTTAATCCCAAAATTTTTTAATTTTAAACCTACAAGCACTTTTAAAAATACTCCCCTATTCCACTTTTAAACCCTTCCCTTTTTTGAAAATAAGTAACAAATAATTGTAAAAATATCTTCTACTAATATTTCTTTATTAAATTTTTTTTTTTATTTTTACATAAAAGTGGGGTTTGAAAGTGGTTAAAGTAAATACTCACCTTTTTAATAGTCATCATTTTAAAATAAAAAATTTTTTTTAAAGAAAGCAAGAAAAAAATAAAAATAAATTTTTAAAAAATATATATATGGGTTGAGTGACAGATTTTTTAAACCTCCCCCTGGATCAATCTTAGCCCAAAGTTCTTGAAAAAAAATAATAATAAATTATATTGTCTAATTAAAAATTAAATTTGTTACCAAAATTTCTTTTTTGGTTAAATTACTTACATAAAAATTCCCCCCAAAAATTATTTGGGAAAAATTCAGGGGGGTTTAAAAAATTACAAGGTAGGCATCCCCTACAGGCCCCGCACATTTTGGGGCCCCGCAACTTCTAAGTAAAAGGGGGCCCCCTGGGAATTTACTTTTTTATTTCCCGAAAAGATATTTTTTTTTTTTTTGGAAGGGGGGAATTTTCATCGCTCGGTTGAAAAACAAACACAACACGTCAACACAAACCCAAAAAGGGGGCCCTCAACTCACACCACCTCCAACACGTGGAAAGCCCCAAGAAAAGTTAAGGTTATCTGGGGCAATAAAAATGGTGGGATAAAATTACCACTGTCTTTCAAAAAAGGGCTGCGAAAAAGGGGCTACTTTTTAAAGGGGTTTTTTTGCAGCTTTCACACCCCTCTCCTACGGGGTTGTAACAAAACAAAAGTTAGAAATAGCACCTAATTTGACTATTTATTCGCTCTAAAGGGGTCACATTAAGATATCTGTAAATATAAACAAAATAGCCTAATTTATAAGATGGTTTTTAGAATTTAAAATTACCTTTTTTTAACTAAATTCTAACGCATTTAAAATTTTGCCCAAAACAAACAAAATTTTTTTTTTTCCACTTTTCCTTTTTTTTTTTCTAAAATTAAAAAGAAAAGAAATTTGGCATTAACATTGCAGGGTTTCAGCCCTTTTTCCTGTACCCCTTTTTTAAAATTCCCGTTCTCTCTAATTTACGATAAAAATTTTTTTTTTTTCTTTTAAAAGTTAGACCAGGGCCCAATCTTTTCCCCTGCATGTCTGTATACAAAGGGAAAAACTGTTTTTTTTTTTCCCCCAAAATGTTAAAAAATCAATTTTTTTTTGAAAATGTACGGCCCTTTGCAACAACTTTTTATTTTATAAAAAAAATAAGATACAAAAATTTATAAGGTACATAGGAAAAACAGTAATAAAAACTAGTTTTCATAAAAATTTTTTTTTTTCCCCCAAAAAAACCCCATTTCAGCTAAAAGTTTTTAACACCGCAAAAAAAAGTAATATTTATAATGGGGTTGTGGGGGTGAGGGGATAGGCGTCGAAAAAAATATTTTCCGTGAGTAGGGAGGGTTTGGGAATCTCACCCCCCCTTTCCAAGAAAAAAACCCGAATCCCCCTTTTTCTCCCTAATTTGAGCTCCCCTTTTTATCGTTGGGTGGAAGAACCATGCCTTTTGAAGAATTAAAAATTTTTTTTAATTAAAAGAGACAAATATGGTAAAAAAAGACTTCACTCAAAAAAAATTTTAGTGGTTCTAAATTATGACGCCCGTCGCCAAATAACCCTCGTTAGTCAAGTGTGACGAGTGACGATAATTCAAGCAAAAAAAAAACAAAAAAAAATTTTGAAATAAAAAGGACCCAAAATTCTTCACGATTGCTTTTGTAGATGTTTAAAAATTAAATTTTAAACTTTTTTTTAACCAATAAAGTTTTGAAAAAATTGTATAATTTTTCAAAAGTTTAATTTCCAATTTTTTTTACCTTAAATTTTTGTAAAAAATTAAAATTTTTCCCTCCCGTTTTTTACTTTTATTCTGGAAAGCATAATGAAATATTTTACCAAATTTTTCATTTTTAGAATAGAAAATAAAAAATTCGAATTGAAAGGGTTAACAAAAATACGCAAAGTGCCCCTCGAATTTTTTTTGACGTGTGTTGAGCTTTTTGTTTAAAATATAAATTTCGCTTTAATGTGCCTATTTTTTTGGCTAGAGTGTTTCGTAGTAATTGTTTAAATTTGGTTTAATTGCTTTTATCTGTCAAATTTTGATTTGGGTTGGGTTGGGAGACATATATATTCAGGTTTGTGTGCTTGGTTAGAGACCCCCCTTTTAAACCTTCGTCAAGTAAAAACGACACAAAAAGACACACCACATATAAGTAGATCCACTAATTTTTAGAGACGAGGCCAAAAGAGGATCCCCAGAATTGGCTTGTACCCCCAGAGGTAGGGTTTTGGTATGGGAACTTAGGGACTTTTGGACCCAACAGATTTAACGACCGTCTCCGCATATACTCGGAGGTCTTCAGTGGGACCGGGGGCTCGATCCCGGGCCTTTCCCATCCCGAACCAAGACGCTGACCCCTAGCTCCCTACGGCCCTCAGAAATTTAGATTTATTTGGGATCCTAAATTATTCCTATTTTAAAACATGATGTATCCAAAATTTATGTAAAAAAAATTAAAAACAGTTTCACAATTTTTAAAAATTTGGGTTTTATTGATTTTTAATTATGTGGCATTTCACCTGTCGTAAAGAGGCGGGGGGGGGGGGGGGGGGGGGAGCCAAGGAGGCCCCGTCAAAATCAATGCCCAAAGGCCCGACCTGCTTAATCCCGGGCCCCGGATAAATTATTTAAATTTATTAATTATTTTAAAAAATTTCTTTAAAAAAAAAACAAATAACATAATTTTAAATTTTAAAATTTTTGCTTCCAAAATTTTAAAAGAATCGTTCGAGGGGAGGGGGATTATAAAGTTCGCAACCCCTTTTTGGAACTAGGCCGATAGCTGAATCCAGAGATTTTGCATTCAAGAATGAACTTTATTTAGTTTAAAATTGCATCATTTTTAAATATTTTTTTTAAATATAAATTAAAAATTTTATAAGCAGCGTTCCAAAAAAAAGAAAAAATGATTAAATGAAAAATTTCACGTGGAATCATATCGTTCTTAAGCCCACTAATGGAAAAATGCCTAATAAATAATTTAGAGCCCCTTTTACAATTTTTATACTTTTTGTACTCTTATTGAATATTTTATTCCTAAACTATCAAATATTTAAAAAAATTATGTATGTTTTTTTTGCTTTTATATAACATTTAATTTTTTTATAGTAGTTTTCACGGGGGTTTTTTCCGTTTATTTGTTTTGAGGGAAATAAAAAGGGCTATATACCAACTAACTGTGCATACCTTAAAGATATAAACTTCAAAAAAAACAATCACATTTTTAAACATTTATTTTTTTGTGAGTTTTCTTTTTTTAAAATTTAAATTTTTAAGAAAAACTTAGAAATGGAAGGCCGCTTAAACTTTAGTTTTTATTAGAAAAATTTCTCACTTTGAATGAAATAACCCTTTTTTTTTTAAAAAAAATCATCCCAAATATTCAAATGAAACAAAATTTAACTATTAACTGCTTAATTAAATATTCAAACAAAAAGCTCAAGATGTCGAACGTTTAAATAGTAACAAGTCAAACCTCAACTTATTTCAGATTACATTTAAAAGAATTCTCTCGTTTTAAAGTAATTGT
>JAFNEN010002076.1:0-21051 GCA_019343175.1 Oedothorax gibbosus
GCAACCGCAATTAGCGGATGTGACGAACGTCAACCTACCGTTTGTGCAATGGGAAGGTCTCTGCTCGGGGATCCTCCTTAGTGATCAAGGACTTCCCCAGTGCCAGGTAAGTATGACATGGAAGTTTTTCGAAATTATATTAAAAAGTTGGAAAATTGAAGATACTGGTAGTTTCTGGAGAGTAGTGAACGGGATATCTGAACAACTCTCTGCTAAGGCCCCATACAAAGTAGAGGTCGTATTCTAACATTTCTATGCAAAAGCAGATTTATTCAAATAGTAAATAAAAAAATCCACCTATAATAGAGTCTAAAGGAAGGCGATGGTTTTAAATAAACGCCACCTATGCTGTACAATACTATATTTGAATTGTTAAGGGACTGCGCGAACGCTGTCCCCACTACCAAAAATTGCGCACCCCAAGCAACCGCAATTAGCGGATGTGACGAACGTCAACCTACCGTTTGTGCAATGGGAAGGTCTCTGCTCGGGGGATCCTCCTTAGTGATCAAGGACTTCCCCAGTGCCAGGTAAGTATGACATGGAAGTTTTTCGAAATTTATATAAAAAGTTGGAAAATTGAAGATACTGGTAGTTTCTGGAGAGTAGTGAACGGGATATCTGAACAACTCTCTGCTAAGGCCCCATACAAAGTAGAGGTCGTATTCTAACATTTCTATGCAAAAGCAGATTTATTCAAATAGTAAATAAAAAAAATCAACCTATAATAGAGTCTAAAGGAAGGCGATGGTTTTAAATAAACGCCACCTATGCTGTACAATACTATATTTGAATTGTTAAGGGACTGCGCGAACGCTGTCCCCACTACCAAAAATTGCGCACCCCAAGCAACCGCAATTAGCGGATGTGACGAACGTCAACCTACCGTTTGTGCAATGGGAAGGTCTCTGCTCGGGGATCCTCCTTAGTGATCAAGGACTTCCCCAGTGCCAGGTAAGTATGACATGGAAGTTTTTCGAAATTATATTAAAAAGTTGGAAAATTGAAGATACTGGTAGTTTCTGGAGAGTAGTGAACGGGATATCTGAACAACTCTCTGCTAAGGCCCCATACAAAGTAGAGGTCGTATTCTAACATTTCTATGCAAAAGCAGATTTATTCAAATAGTAAATAAAATAAATCAACCTATAATAGATTCTAAAGGAAGGCGATGGTTTTAAATAAACGCCACCTATGCTGTAAAATACTATATTTGAATTGTTAAGGGACTGCGCGAACGCTGTCCCCACTACCAAAAATTGTGCACTCCAAGCAACCGCAATTAGCGGATGTGACGAACGTCAACCTACCGTTTGTGCAATGGGAAGGTCTCTGCTCGGGGGATCCTCCTTAGTGATCAAGGACTTCCCCAGTGCCAGGTAAGTATGACATGGAAGTTTTTCGAAATTATATTAAAAAGTTGGAAAATTGAAGATACTGGTAGTTTCTGGAGAGTTCTGAAGTGTGGTAGTTTCTGAGAGTTCTACCTTAAAAAAAACTATCTCCTGAGGTCCTATTACTTAACATTTCTTAAGTACTGGTATTCATATGCACAATTTAATTTATGGTTTTAACGGTGTTATTTTTTGGTGTTAAGACCGTTTTGTGAACCGTTTGTGTGTGAACCGTTTTGTGACCGTTTTTATTTTAATCGTTTATTAATAATAATTAGTCCTTTCAGTTAATTGATTATAATTAACTAATAATTGTAGTTAATTAATTCGAATTAATTAGCCCTTGTTTTTTTATTGATCATAACCTAATTTAGTAACCCCCCCTTTTGTAACCCCCCCCCCTTGGAGCAATCCTGGCTACGCCACTGATACTAGGAATGACAATTTTGTCGTTTAAAAATACCAATCCCTCCATGCCTGCAACCACGCGATAGTTGTTTGGACGGGTTTTGGGCAGGTTCTTAGCTTCGGCGTTTCTGCCCGGTTCGTTTCTGCTGCAGTGTTGTGTATTCCTCCGCGTTTCGTTATTGAACCGGCTCGTTTGCTGCCCTGTTCAGTGAATCACACACCTCACTCCACGTTTCTTCTAGCTCAAGGCTTGGGTCATTGATAATTTCTGGTATATATGAGGAATTTATTCATAAAAGAAGCATTTGAAAAATGCAATTTTTATTGCATATAACTCTTCGGCAAAAGCAATTTTTTGCCAACCAGTATCCCGTGATGCATTGAGAAAACGGCAAAAAGCGGCTTCATCACACAATCGAGGGATTTGTATTGCGTTGGTACGGAGATTGCACAATCGATGGGCATATCTGGCTAATTCCATTCGTGACAGACATGATATAAAACAACTTTATTGCCCTTTTTCAAGTACTAAATGTTTGTTGATTGGTAAAAAATTGTCATAGGGTGATGCAAATAAAGGTCTTGATTATAAAAAAACACTAAAATTTTCATTCAAGAGGAAATACTTTGAATTAATTGGGTTAAAAATGCCGTGACAGACATGACAAAATTGAGACACAGATTTTGAGTGACAAATACAAATACAAAAATTGTCGACCAACAACAGGCCAGAGGCCCAGCAAGGTTGGTCCAAAATAAATCTAATACATTACCAGTTTCCAATGACCGTCAAGTTTCTTCTTAAAATCATCTACTCTCTTCGAATGCACAACATAATCTGGTAAAGCATTCCACTCATTGACAACTCTATTGTAAAAATAATGTTTTCTTACCTCCCTTCTAAAGCTCGATTTATTCAATTTCTGATCATGACCTCTAGTCCGGCTATTTAAGGTAAAACCTAAGCCTTCCATGTCTCCCTGTTTTATGAACTTGAATAACTGTATTAAATCACCCCTAGCTCTCCTGTTTTCCAGGGAATACATGTTTAAAGATCTTAATCTGTTATCATAATCAATACCAGATAGACCCTTAATCATTTTTGTAGCCCTATGCTGAACTTTTTCAAGCAACTCTATATCTTTTCTGAGGAAGGGAGAGCAAAACTGAACAGCATATTCCAGATGTGGCCTTACCAATCCCCTATTGTTTGTCTTATGAATGTCAAACACAAAGTTGGGATTTTTTATTAGATTTACCCAAAATCTCAACGGTAAGCTAAAAAAAAGAACTATTGGATTTCCATGTGTGAACAACTTCAGGGTCTGAAATAGCATGATTTAAAGCTTGATCATCCAAGAAGTCGAACATGTATTTGATTGCAAGAGGTAATGCACTTCCCCTATGTGCAGTTGAGAACATAGTTTCAAATAAACCATATATTATTACCATTTGCTCTTAATTGGTATGCATGTCAAGTCTAGAATTTTTTGGGAATCAATATAAGATTCAGATAAGTCAAGCAGAAAGAAAAAATTTTTTAAATAGTAAAATGTTATAAAATATTTACTAGCGTGACAGACATGACAAGGTTTTGTGACAGACATGACACGTGTAAAATTTTCTATGACCTTAAGTATTTATTCTCAAATATCACCTCAGTTTTTTAATAACAACTTGGATAGATTACATCATGATGTAACATATATGTATTATGTTATGTGTTTCAAAAAAAATTATTTAAAAAAAATTAACATTTATTAAACCCCGTGGAATTCACTAGTGTGGGAGCTGTAATATTTTCTAGTATTTGCTCCTTCTGCTACCAGATTGCATGATCTCTGCTATGGATTCAAAACTGAACATCCCTTTAATTTTAGTTGATACTAGATATTTTACTTGTTTTAGTTTTGTGCGATTATCATCATGACATGAAAATCCTCATCGTGTTTTGCGTTCACTCATTGGCCATATTGCAAATTCTGACCTGTTTCAATTTACAAGAGGTAGTTTTCGATACATTCAACTATATGGGGGGGGGGGGGGTTGATACAAGACATTGATTCCAGTACAAATTTTTCTCGCAGCTTCACATGGCGTTCGACAATTTATATTTCTGGCTCGAGTAGCCTCATGAAGTTGCCACTTAGTAGTCCCACCAATGCCATCAATAGATCCTTTGCCATTTGATGAGGCTAAGAAATGCTACACTGTTGAAAGTTTACAATGTCATTGAAAATATTGTGCATTTTTGTTTAAAATGTTGCCCTGAATTTTTGTAATGACTAAATTGATGATCACAACAACAGCATAATCACTATTAAAATAATATACCATTGTAGCATTGCATTTGTTTCGAACTACATCTTCCTCTTACTATTATTTAACTAAGTATAGATGGCAACAGCATTTTTTTACAATTCAACTCAATAAAATGCTTTATTTACTGCTTTCAGAATACACGTCACACATGTGATAGTAACCATTACTAGATTAATTGTGTGGAAATGGCAATAAAAAACTAATTGTGACAGACAGGACAAACTTGACAGACATGACAAATGTGACAGACAGGACAAAGTTTGATGTTCTATATTTCACTCAAATTTTAAATGTATTTTTCAATGTATTTTATGAACTGTTTATTTTAAGATATAGAAACAGAAAATAAAGTGTCAACAATTTTTACCCGGTAGATTTTGTTTAAAATAAAAAAAAATCCATGTTTTTCGTGACAGACATGACATGGAGACTAACACTAAGTTTGGGGGAAATAGCAAAATAATTAAAAGGTTTTCAATAACATTTTTTGTGTTATTATGCATAAATTTATCTATTCTTTAAGAAAATAATTTTGTTTTCAGAAATCTATTAGTATTTAAATACTTTAAAGGACATCAAACTAAATGTAAAAATAACAAATTTTCGGTTTCAAAGTTAGTCTCACAATAATGAATGCTAGGGCATTGGCAATGAACAGGGTTTTAAGAGAGGTATGTGAGATGGAGGGTGTTGAGTTTCTAGATCTGTTTTCTAGGAGAAAGGTAGGTGATGATACTGTTTTTCGGGGTTGCTAAGTAGAGTGGATGGCAAGGGACAGAGTGCACTTGAGCAATAGAGGGGTAAACGAGGTAAGCAGGCTAGTAATGAATAGTCTTGCTTCAAAAAACTAAGTATGTTTCGAGGGGGAGTGGCCAGGGTGAAGGCCATAGTGGGGAATTCGGGTAGAGGTAATATTCACAGGGGCAACAGTTCGAGCAAATGTGGGAAAAATACATTGAAGGTTTTCTATTGCAATGCTAGAAGTATTAGAAACAGGATGGATGAGTTGAGGGGAATCATTGCAATGGAGGATCTTGACATTATTGGTATTACAGAAAGCTGGGCAAATACTGATGATGTACCTGATTTTTTCACCATTAAAGGTTTCAATCTTTACCGGCGTGATAGACTCAACAAAAAAGGGGGTGGAGTGTTGTTGTATGTTAGAAGCGACTTGAACTGCATAGAGTTAAACTTTAAGTGTGATACTCAAGGTATTGACTCTGTATGGGTTAAGTTGACTAATGTGAATGGTAACTATCTGGTTATAGGTAATGTGTATAGACCACCCAACAGTAATGTGGACCATGATACCATGCTGTATTACCTCATAAGAGAGATTTGTCACAATAATGAGGTTGTTATCATGGGAGATTTCAATTTTCCAAACATTAATTGGGACAATAATGTGATTGTTAAAGGACAGGGTTTAGATTTTCTGGATGTTTTAGATGATTGCTTTTGTATCAGTTAGTTAGAGAGTGTACTAGAGATAATGCTATTCTGGATTTAGTTTTAAGTAGCTGTGAAAATAGAGTTCATAACCTTATTGTCAGTGATCACTTAGGGGAGACTGATCATAATAGTATTAAATTTGATATTATTTTTCAGGTTATACAGATTAATAGTGAAAGAGTCATCCCATGTTTCAGAGATGTTAATTTTGACAACTTGAGACATGATGTAGCTTTAGGTTTTGATAAAGGACTGGTAGGTACCCATACTCTTGAGCTATGGGATGAGTTCAAGGAAAAACTAAATGATGTGGTGAAAAAGCATGTTAAATTCAAACGTAAAAGTTCACAAAGGAAATTGTATCCTATGTGGTTTTCCAAGGATATTAAAAAGTCCCTTAGGTCAAAGCAAAAGGCTTACAAATATGCTAAGCAAACTGATCAGGAAGCTTACAGAGTTGCCAGGAGAGAGTTTAAGAATCTTAGTAGAAAACACAAATCTGCATTAGAGGAGAATCTAGCTAGGGGTATTAAGGATAACCCTAAGGATTTTTTTGCTTATGCTAGAGGTAATGTAAAACAGGGTAGCTCCATTGGACCATTTAAAGATAGTCAAGGACAGTTAATCCATGACGACATGAAAATGGCTAATCTTTTGAATAACTTTTTTATTAGTGTTTTTAGTAAAGATTTTAAAATGTGCATGTTTAGGGGAAGTAACTGAAGAACTGGATAGTATTGAGTGTGATTTTTCTAAGGAGGAGATTATTCGTCTATTAAAAACTATGAAACCTAACAAAGCACCTGGCCCTGATGATATGTATCCTAAAATTTTAGTTGAATGTGCAGAAGAGTTGGGGGATGCAATTCTGACTATTTTTAGGTCATCATTTATTTCTGGACAGGTGCCAGCAGACTGGAAATTGGCGAATGTTACTCCATTGTACAAGAAAGGGCCTAAATCTGATCCAGGTAATTACAGACCAGTTAGTCTTACATCTGTTTTAGGTAAAGTTTTTGCAGACATTGTTGAAAATGCGTATAATGACTTTTTTGGAAACTAATAATTTACTTTCAGATAATCAATATGGCTTTAGAAAAGGTAGGTCTTGTACAACTAATCTTTTAAAATTTTATGATACTGTTACAGAAGAGATTGATAAAGGCAATATGGTTGATGTTATTTACATCGATTTCCAAAAGGCTTTTGATAAAGTTCCTCATGAAGCTTTGTTATTTAAGTTGAAAAGATTTGGGTTAGGGACTGCTGTGGTCCGTTGGATTAAAAATTGGTTGACCAATAGAAAACAACGGGTTCACATTAATGGTAAGTACTCTGATTGGAATGAGGTTGTAAGTGGAGTGCCTCAGGGCTCTGTACTAGGACCAATTTTATTTATTATGTTTATTGATGATATCAGCTAGGGGTTGAATAGCAAGTTAAGTATTTTTGCAGATGACTTAAAAGTGACGAGTACAGTAAATTCTGTTGAGCATATTGAGCAGTTACAAAATGATCTTACGAAAATTACTGAATGGGCTTCACGCTGGGGCATGTCGTTCAGTGTTAACAAATGTCAAACCTTGCATTTGGGTAAGAACAATGTTAATCATTCTTATGTTTTACAGGGAGAAAGTATCCAAGATAGTGAGTTCGTTAGAGATTTAGGAGTTTTGGTGAGCAATGATTTCAAAATGAGTAAGCAGTGTGTTGAGGCAAGTAAGAAAGCCAATCGAATGTTGGGATATATTAGAAAAAGTATCACTTCTAAATCTAAGGAGATTCTTTTGCCATTGTATAGGGGATTGGTAAGGCCACATCTGGAATATGCTGTTCAGTTTTGGTCTCCCTTCCTCAGAAAAGATATAGAGTTGCTTGAAAAAGTTCAGCATAGGGCTACAAAAATGATTAATGGTCTATCTGGTATTGATTATGATAACAGATTAAGATCTTTAAACATGTATTCCCTGGAAAACAGGAGAGCTAGGGGTGATTTAATACAGGTATTCAAGTTCATAAAACAGGGATACATGGAGGGCTTAGATTTTACTTTAAATAGCCGGACTAGAGGTCATGATCAGAAATTGAATAAATCGAGCTTTAGAAGGGAGGTAAGAAAACATTATTTTTACAATAGAGTTGTCAATGAGTGGAATGCTTTACCAGATTATGTTGTGCATTCGAAGAGAGTAGAAGATTTTAAGAAGGAACTTGACGGACATTGGAAACTGGTAATGTATTAGATTTATTTTGGACCAACCTTGCTGGGCCTCTGGCCTGTTGTTGGTCGACAATTTTTGTATTTGTATTTGTATAATTATCGATACAAAATTATTTATGCATTTATATTATTATATCTTGTTATTTGCTACTTATTTTCTATCCCCTGGAACAAAAAATAATAATTTAGTCGGAATTAAAAAAATGATATTCATGTCGCATTTTCGTGGAATCAACCATCTGCTACTCTTCCTATATCTATGATCTCCGACCATTGAGATTAGCATCGATCACGCTCCCTTCCTTTTCCGCGAACTGCGCGTTGAGCGATCAGACTCCGCATCTTTACTTAATTAATAATATCTGTTTCGAAAAACTACTAAATGTAATCATTGGAACTTACTCGTTCCCTTCTCTGTAAATATTAACGCTTAATATTTCATTAAATGATTGAGAGATGAACTTGGATCATTCTTGTTCGACGAGCACGTGCTCCGAGGGAGCTTCCCCAGTTTTCCAAAAACTTGCTCCGCGTGTTCAGACGATAGCGACGCGCAGAAGAGTGCATGCCACCGATGGATGATGTCATTTCCCGTCGGTGCAAGTACTTAGCTAAGGTTTTTTTTTTCTTCATTGAGACATTTCGTCACTTAAGTTCCCACATGTGCTATCTCATTTTCTCAACTTTTCAGGAGAGCCGAAAAACGTGTTTGTTCATTTAACACTGGCTGTGCGGACTTTTTCTTGTTACATAATATCGGTCTACATATTATGTGGACCGATATTATGTAACAAGAAAAAGTCCGAACATGAACAGCCACTATATAGTCGCATATACATTCGCACGTCATGAAGAAATAAGAGAGGAATTTGTCCCCGCTCGGGGGCCTGTTAAAGTCGGCTAAAAGGTGAATTGATGAATGAAACAGTTCTTAAACTAAGTTTTTTTAAACAGATTTAATTCAGTATAATACGTAATAATTACAGAGAGCAAGTTATTTAATACCAGGAGAAGAGGGAGACCAAGAGAGACTTGGATTAAGAACATCAAAAAAGACAGCCGAAATGAAGATCAAAAACTATAAAGGTTTGGCTTTGAAGCGGGACAAGTGGAAAGCTGTTGTGGTGGAGGCTGAGGCCTGCATAAAGCTGTAATGCCAACTAAGCAGAATACAGTACGTAGAAGGTATAGTGTGCCACTCCAGCTATTTGAGCATTAGACTTCCAGAATTCAGAAAAGTTCTCCACGAGATGGCGCTTATGACAGCAATAATGCTCTGTTTGGAAATTTTGATCTCCTTAATCCCTACTGATCGTATGTGCTTTTTGCATATTAAGAATGGATAGAGAACTTTAAAATGTTAAAATTAAGAAATATATTAAGAATGCTAAAATTTAAAATGTTAATAAAATTTTAATGATTATTGTATTTTTTTTAAATTTATCATACACATTCGGATAAAATGTCTGGGCATGTAACAATTTTATTCGTATTTTCTAACCTAATATGCCAATAAGGGCATGAAATTTTTTCGAGAGTTTATAAGTCTTCTGTTGGTTTGATAATTAGACTGAATAAAGTTTTTTTATCTTAGATGGTGATGTATAAGGTTAGGAAGTTGTGGTTATGGACTGGTTGGGTTAGCCTATAGTACTTACGATTACCACGCAAGCTTGGCTTCCCCTACCACCTCGTGGGGTTTTCAAAGGAACGAAGAGAGTGTCACTGTTCTAAACCTAGTTTGTTTGAGGCTCTGCTGTGAAATTATTCCACTCGCAACTCTGTGGCCGCTGGGGGGCGCTACTTTTAGCCGGTCGGATGACTCGAGGGACATTCGGAAGGACAGGGCATGCCAACAAGGAGCTTCACAGTTGACACTATGGTGGGACTTTATTCATCTGTGGTGTAGCAGCACGCCCCACACAAGCAATGACAACCTCAAATAACAAACAGACAAGATGACGCTGACTTCCCACTAAATAATTGAAATTACAACAAACCACAAAACAACATCCTCTGGATTACAACAAATATTAAGGAAAAAATCCGAAGGAACTTGTTCTTCACCTTCATGTACCTTTTGATAGACCACGGGTTGTTGTAATATCCTCGGTAACACTACATGGTTGGTGTACTTGAATACAAAGTTTTATTTTTTACCGAAAACAAGGCTAATTTATGATCCAAAAACGATATTAATTTATGTATAAATATACTACAAAACACAATAAAAAAGTTATAATTTGACGTACCCCGACGGGGGGGACGGGGGTTAAGTATAATTTAAAATTAAGGTGTGTTTTTTACACATTCATTTTCAAACTGGTCTCGAAGATAAATAACAATGATCATCAAACCGAGAAACACTTCGCACGTTTATTATTAATAATCAAAAATAAAACAAAAAAACGCAATTCTTCGAAAAATGTATAAATCAATTAAATACTTTTAGTTCAATTGCAAAAATTCTATTTCGAATTCGTCTTTGAAACGCTGAACACACTACTATACACATTTACTTTTCAATTTGATACGAATCCTCAATAAACTCCACAAAACAAACAGGAGCATGCCTTGGCAAAAAAAAATTTAGGAGGCGAAAGGGGTGTGGCAAAAGGGTTAAAAACATGGCAAAATTTTTGAAATTTTTCCAATGGGCTAAAAACATCAAATTAAACATTTTAAATGTTTTTAGGAAAATTAAGCCCTATTCTCCCTTATTTAAACTAATTTAGGCTAAAATTGCCACTTTTGTTATATGTCCTATTCAGTATATGTGTAATTAAATTCGACTGATTCCTCTTCAAAACTGTATAAGTATTGGACGACAAAATCGGTATGATTCTGGTCTAGGATTCTTATGGATTATATTTTTTTGCATCATTACGTTTAAAATACAGTTGTAGTGGTACACCATATGAAATGCGAAATATATTAGAATCTGAAGAATTAGTGGATTGGAACCTCTGTTTACATCGGGTTTGACCTGAGCTTCCATTTTTTGAAAAAGTTTCACACTTTTTAATTATTCATAGGAATAGTTGTTCAAATCATTCAATGTACAATCTATTATTATTTGAGCGCTGTATGGTTTAAAAGAGCTTGAATACCTTCTTCTACCTTTAACTCTACGAATTTATGGGAGCTGATATCAGGATAATAGTTTTCTTTGATTTTTTGTATAACTTTTTACAAAAGAAATTTACTTCTTGAGCGAGTCCAGTCCTAATTATGTGATATTGGTTTAAACCTTTGTTCAATGGATGCCAAATCGTGTATAATTTTGTTTCCTTTTACATGATCTTGAATTTTGTAATGTCCAGTCTTAGATATGCTTATGAAGGTGGTTTGTGCTGAATAACACCATTGTAGGATAAATAGTAACATTATGACATGCATGCAGCATGTTTAGTTAAATTGTAATTATG
This sequence comes from Oedothorax gibbosus, assembly GCA_019343175.1. Lineage (NCBI taxonomy): Eukaryota > Metazoa > Arthropoda > Arachnida > Araneae > Linyphiidae > Oedothorax > Oedothorax gibbosus. The sequence continues at coordinate 11,229 of JAFNEN010002076.1, forward strand.
GGACAAAGCGGGGAAATTGTTGGAATGGGGTAAGACATATATCATCGCAATATGTTTAAATTTACTTGGTATAGTTTGAGGTATTGAGAACCACCATTTACGCAATGTTTAAACTTGGAAAAAGAAGAAATTTATATGTTTAGTAAATTTTACTTGATTCCACTGTTAAACATTTTTTACAGAAGACATGTGGGGTTAAGTAATTATCAAATACACAGTACTGTAGTACTCACCATATCACACAATTTACTCCTTGCAGCTATAGAAATACTGTGCAGAATATATTGAAAACTACTGTCCAATAACTAGCAGAACAAAAGGGAGGACAAAAATGCTATGGTTTTAACCACTACTTTATTTCTTGTCTCCAATTCCCATTTATAACTAATTTATAATTGTATATCTTTAATATATGTGAAATCTTATAATGTGAAAAAATTAATTGGGCATTTGGAATGAGGCATAGCTGTTAACTGTTTTTAAACTATTTATAATGATGATAATAAATTATATTCATCAAATATGTAGCAATTGAATTTCCAAAAAGGGCTTTTCTTACGAAAGTACACAAAATTAATCATTAGAATATAGCAAAATAGTTTGAATCACATAGTAAAAATACACCTCAATCATATAAAGTTAAAGGGAATATTGTTACATATATATTTCCGATTTCCTGGCGTATTTAATTCAAAAACTTTTTTTTTTTAAGCATACATGCAGGCAATAAAATTAGAAAAAATATGCTTATGTCAAAAATAAGAGGAATAACTTAATATCAAAATAAACTATACAAACAGCGTACAAACTCGACTTACTTGTATAGCCAAATTGGCCTTTTCATTGACTTATAAAGTAAAACCCTGTTGTTAATGGACATTTTGGAGTGTTTCCCAATGATGGGATTTAGACTGACGCTGGCACCTGTGACTTTAGCTATTGTTTGCTTACTGTGCTTTTTAAAGCTAAGTCTATTGTCCAAATGTACTCCGAGGTATTTGGTATGTGGCTGATTTTTGATATCAGTATTAAAGATTTCAAGATCGGTGTCGTAATTTGTCAATGTTTTGTGCTTTCTAAAGCGGACCGAGACACTCTTTTGGTGCATTAATTCTGACTCTCCAATCTTCACACCAAATTTCAATTAAATATAGAGCTGTTTGTAATTTGTCAAAGGCTATATTACCATGTTTAGATTTGGCTAGAATGGGCGTATCGTCCGCGAACTGGGCAGTAATACAGTCTGTCTGAGTAGGGAAATAGTTTATATATAGTAGTGGACTCAGGGTGCTTCCTTGCGGGACTCCGGCGTTAATGGTTAAGACAGCTTGTAAATATTTTTTTTATTTTAGAATAAGTGTATTTGTCTCTCTAAAGTGGTAACCATAAAATTAAAAAACATTTTATCGTTACTTCAGTTTTCCAAATTGTGCCATCAGATAGCGCCCCTTTAAATGAAGATTTAGAAAGCAATTCCGAGTTCTTTTAAAATTTTCCGAATTCTGTTTGAGAACACAAAATCATTAAACTAGGTATTACATTTTGTGTTGACATATGAATGTAAGACTTCTGTCTTACATTCATATGTCAACACAAAATGGTGAGTAAGTAACTGGTGATAGAAGCCTTGCAAGAGACAAGTTTAGGTAACAGCAAAAGGAACACTATCTTTTGTTACAGGTTATCCAACATCTGATTAATGAATATTGATTTAATGCAGGCACAATATTAGCCAGCATTCTATCAACCACCTATTGGTCAATCTTTGGCTGCAAAGATTACAAGGTTAGCAGTCTCCTCAGAGAAATAATTGTCGTAATTAGAGATTGTTACAGAGACAGTAACAGGAAAGTAGGAATTTTAGTTCTTATAGAACTTCTTGTTTCAGTTGCATTTGATTGTATTAATTATTAATTAATAATTAATAATTAATAATTAATAATTATAATTAATAATTAATAATTAATAATTAATAATTAATAATTAATAATTAATAATTAATAATTAATAATTAATAATTAATAATTAATAATTAATAATTAATAATTAATAATTAATAATTAATAATTAATAATTAATAATTATTAATTATTAATTATTAATTATTAATTAATAATTAATAATTAATAATTAATAATTAATAATTAATAATTAATAATTATTAATTATTAATTATTAATTATTAATTATTAATTATTAATTATTAATTATTAATTATTAATTATTAATTATTAATTATTAATTATTAATTATTAATTATTAATTATTAATTATTAATGTGTTTCTTTTCCTGTCATGTAAATGGATATTTTTTTCGGTTGACAGAGTAAATGAATGAAATAAAATTCATAATTAATTTAGTATAAATGTTGTTGTAAAGATTTGATTTCGGATTTCTTCAATGAATATAAAATGTTTCAAAATTTTACCTATATACCGTCGTCAAGTCTAAGATTTTATGTGAATCAAGGTAATAACTACGAATTTATGGCGCAACGTATACTGGGTTTTAATGCAAACCAAAAATAATCGAAGCAGAAAATTATTACACTATACTAATCAATACAAAAGTTGTTTGTGAAGATGGTGAACTAAACCAGAAGTTACGCTTTAAAGAAATGCTAATGACAATTGAGAAACAGTCATAGTTCATGATAACTTTAAAATCTTATAGCCATGTTACTTTAAAACAGTTGACATAAATGGGAGAATACGGAAGAAATAAACTTATTATATTTTTCAAAGCCAAAACTAACTTAACTTTCGAAAAGCAAAAGACAAACTGATTTTTAAAAAAACAAAACTGTGCGAGACGTTAGACGAGTCGTCGCGAGAGAAAATGAAATAAATACTTTCGCGAAATAATCCCGCACAAAATAATAATACAAAATAAGTTCGCTACAGGAAACGATTAAAGTAGAAGTAATAGAGGCTTTGCTCACAGTTCACTTTGCTTGCTAGAACTGTTTTGTATTAGGGCGAGAGCCCAGGGCCCCCAGACCTAAGTCATTTTTTAAAGGATGAAATGTATCGAATTAGGTTCGGTTTTCATTTACTTTTAGTATATGCATACCCACTAGAGTGAACCGACGGCCAATTTACAGGTATCGGGTGCAAAAAGTAGGTAAATTATAAGTTATCTTAAGTCATCTTCTAAAGGCTGATTTTTACGTATGTTTTAGAAAATAATGTTAAAAGTTCATAATAAATTTCCCAGACGCTTTATGTGTTTCCCAGACGCTATGTGTGTATTGGAGATGTGGTTGGTTTTTCGATTGGCATATATATTCCGGTTTGTGTGCTTGATCATTGGAGATGTGAAAATGTTGTAAGCTAAAGACAGCTATGGTTACTTGTTTATTAATTTTTTTTCTATATAAACGAAAATTTAACCAACCACATCTCCAATACACACATAGTTCTTTTTTGCTTAACTTCCCCTTCTTGTCGTCCGAGGACGATTGTAGCGCCATCTCACGCCGCCAGATGCGTGGGACAAAGTCTGAACTTGATAAATACGTTTAAAGCGTCTGGGAAATTTATTATGAACTTTTAACATTATTTTCTAAAACATACGTAAAAATCGGCCTTTAAAAAATGACTTAAGTTAACTTATAATTTACCTACTTTTTGCACCCGATATCTGTAAATTGGCCGTCGGTTCACTCTAGCGGGTATGCATATACTAAAAGTAAATGAAAACCGAACCTAATCCGATACATTTCACCCTTTAAAAAATGACTTAGGTCTGGGGGCCCTGGGCTCTCGGTCGAAAAAAATAGAGTTCCGTGGAAATTGATCAATTTACGGACAATTTTATTCAAAACGGCACCTGGCGCCGAGGGCGCCTAGAACCGTATACATTGAAGATAGTGACATGGATTAATCATGGTTAAGGCAAAATTCTAAGATAATGTTTAAAAGTTGTGTAAGTCCTCAAAAAGTCAAAAATCACGTGGATAGTGGCAGCCGAGGAAGAAGTGAGCAGCAGCCGTCGTCAACACTTGGGCGGTCTAATGCAGCAGGCTCAAGGCAGGCGGCAACAGTCGCGGTCGTCGGCTTCTTGCTTGGGAGGGCAGGGAAGGTCTACACAAACTGATGGTATCGGGTGAACAGGTATCCAAAGATTGAAATGTGATGTCTGTTGTGAGGAGGCAGGGGGTAAAAAGCGCTATAATGCAATTTGGTGCTTGCTTTTGATGCAGAAAATTAATATTATTTTTGGGGTGAAATAGTAAGTGGCAAAATCATAAAAAAAGAGTATTAATCAGCAAAAATTTGTAAAAGCTCCAGTGGAAATTGATCTGACGGGGTGAATTTTAAAAGGTTGCTTAAATTTATGATAATGGTTTCTACACCTTAAAGATATGATATATTTCTTTCAATTAGCAAAGACTTAAGCGTATTTCTATGTTAATGCGGTTTGTAAGTACCACAGTAGGGGGATCACACGAACTGATTTTTAAAAACACAAAACTGTGCGAGACGTTAGACGAGTCGTCGCGAGAGGAAATGAAATAAATACTTTCGCGAAATAATCCCGCACAAAATAATAATACAAAATAATTTCGCTACAGAGTCCCCCTCTGGATTCGATGACGTCCCGGCAAGGATCCAGCAAGTGTCTTGTTCAATTCTCCTTGGGACGACCTCTCTTCCGTAGAGTAGTAAATCTTTAAGGTGATGGAAGGGTAGACATTCGGTCTGCATTTAGATTGAACAAAGACGTTAACTTGTAAATTTGAAGCAAATATTTCACAATAAAAGAGTTAAAACGGCGATGTTTGGATGAAATTGAACCAAGAGCAGGGTCGGATTTCTAAATAGGCTAAGTAGGCTGTAGCCTAGAGCGGCGAATTTTTTGGGGCGGCAAATTTTACGACCCATTAAAGCAGCATTCGGCATAAAAATATTATTATAAAGATACGAATATTTTTAAGAAAGAAAACAAATAATTCATATTAATGCGTAAACCGTAAACGTATATATAAAACAAATATTTCGTTCGATTTAGCGTCTAAAGGTACATAGATGATTCTAATATGAGTATATCTATTTTAAACAGCACATACCACCCAATTTTGCAGCTAACCAGCTACCTTTCCTCGAAGGGAGAGAATATTGTGACAGGGGCGGCAAATCAATCGTAACCTAAAAGCGGCAAATCTTTAAATCCGGCCCTGACCAAGAGTGCTACTAAATATTAAAAATTCATCGGATATCATGTTTTTTTAATTTATCATATCAATAAATACAATTCAAGCAATAAAAATGCGAAATTAAGCCATTAAATGTGCATTAAATTGATTTTCTTTATATTTTTGGGATAGATTTTTTGGGTACCTTTTACAATTAATTCAAATAAAATTTATAATTTGTTGTTTTCTTTGTGGTTAATGCTATTTTTAATTATTTATACATGCCTGATCCTTACTAAAACAAAATTTTTCAACAATACCTTTTCAGTGAAATTTTGTGACTCAATATGTCTATTGTCTAAACTTTTGGGACGGACTATAAAATTATAAAATGTATACATATAAGTAATTTTTGGGGAAAACAAAGGTGCAATCGGTGGTCGTGTAGGACTGCCCCCACCCCCCCCCCCATTTCATTTAATTTTCACTTAATAATTTGTCCGACTCTCCGAAATAAAGGTGATTTTAAAAGTAATAATAATATAATATACTTCAGACGCTCAAACTGGGTTTAAAGAACATATTGATACTTTTTAAAGAACGGAAAAATGGTTTAGTCCATGCATGACCATGTCCAATTATTCCTTTCTTATATTCAAAAGAGGGTTAAAACAAAGATTAACTCTTCTAAATCTTTTATTATGGGAAGGAAAAAGGCAAAAGAAGATATAAGAGCGGAAATTTGATGTAAGGATATATCCGCGTGATCCTTCATTCTTTGTGTGTGCAAAAATTGCAAATCCGAATATGGGATTAAAACTCTAGTAAAAAATGGATTTTTTTCTGAGAAGTCCATATGTATGTTTTTCGAAGGTCCAAAAATATGAATATGAGGTTAGATACTTCGAAAAATGTGAGCTTATATAATTATAAGAAAAAAATTCCACATAATAATTTTGTTATGGTATTTTTTCGTCAGATTTGTTTTAACTACGCATTTTTTAAAGTGGAAAACTTAAATTTCTTTTCAGAATCTCCAAAACCATATTCGTGTATACATTTTGAACACAATACATATTTTTTATACAACGGGCATTTTGAAATTGATGAATGAAAATTCTGCACATATGAAATTGTTAAATTTCGTTATTAGTAAAAAACACCCTAATTTGTAATACATAAAATAAGTCATTTAAACTTCAAAACTTAATTATTGAATATCATATTATTGTTCAATTTCATTATAAAACTTTTTAAAAAATGTCTATCATGTACTGTACAGAGATTACATATTGATTGTGGATTTAAACACACGGCCCTTTCCATGTTTGATCTTAATACTATTTTTATGACTTAAAACTACAAATACTTTGTAATACTGCTTTTGTCTCTATGAATACATAATGCATTTGTCTCTAGGGAATACTAATTGAAAAAAGAAAAAACGAGCAAGTTACCTGGGGCCATTATTTAAAAAAATTTTTTTTTTTTTTTCACGCGTTTTTTTCGGAATAATTGGAGTAGTATATTTTAAAAATATAAGTAACTCCGATAATCCGGGGGTGGATTATCCGAGGGCCCCTTTTTCCCCCTTTTCCCCCCTGCAAAAATAATATTTAAAACAAAAACGCAGACAAATGAAATTATTTTTTCAAAACTTGTTGGAATAATGTATTCCCAAAAACAACAAATTTCCCTTTTTGAACACATTCAAAACGATAAATACTTTTTAAGCCCGAAAAATGCATTATAAGAACAAGAATGCATTAAAAAATAAAAATGACTATATAAAACTTGGTGTGTGCTAAAAGGGTTCGGCCAGGTGCACACACTTGCAGATTTTTGTAAAAAAGCGTCTTGAAAAAAGAGCCCTGCTCGAAATTTTTAATTCAACTGTTTTGCGTGATTTTGACGGAACCCAAAATGAGTGAGAACAAAAATAAGTTGTGATCAGGAGCCGAAGCAATAAGGAAAAAATAAAGGAATTATGAAAAGCTCTTTCTACCATAGGGAATGATAAAAAAAAAAGGTTTATAAAGATTGCATATTTTAATATACCCCCTTCCCATGAAAAAAAAAATTTGGGCGGCGAAAGTGTCATCAATCTTTAGTAGCAAAAATTCAATTTTTTTTTCTAGGAAGTGTGAGAATGTAAATAATTTGGGAAGCTTTGTATATTAAAAAAAAGAATGCTGCATTTGAAATTTAGTTCTAAATAAAAAAATGTAAGGTTATTGTCTAATTTTTTAATTAATAATTTTAAACTGAAATTTAAAAATTTATTTATTAGTTTTTAAAAATTCATTCACCATTTAGTAATTAATTTTAATTAGGGGTAAATTTTAACTGCTAGAAAAATTAATAAAATAAATTGATTTTACCCCCAAGCTAATTTATGGGGCTAAAATGAAGTTTAAGAAATCCCCCCCCCCTTTTCTGGTTTTCCCGGGACGCCCCCTCCGAAAAAAATTGTATTAATCCGCCACTGACTCGGGTGTCGGCTCGTCACTGATTGTGTTCTAAAATAGACGCCCGTCGCCAATAGACCTGTGTAGCTCAAAGTGCGACGATTTTTCAAAAGAAACTAACCTAACCTATGAAGGGGGTAAAAAAAAAGTGATAGCTTATAGACAATTTTGGAGCGCCTTAATTTGGGCGAAGGCCGAGGCTTTTGGGCCCAAAGGGCGAGGTTAGGGCCTGGTCTTAAGCAAAAACCCTCTTGTGACCTGGCGTCCCATTAGGGACTTTTTTTTAAACCCTCCCCACAAACAATTAACATGTTAATTAGCGTCACCGACTGTGGTTCTAAAAATACACGCCCGTGGGCCAATAGCCCCGTGTAGCTCTAGTGCGACGATAATTAAAACTAAAACTAAAACATGTTAATTAGTTAAAATTGACCTGGTCGATAGAAAAGATCCCCAAATAAAAAAAATGGCCCTATAAAGGAAAGTCACCAAAAATGTTTTCCACAAATAATATTCGGGGGTGCCGTTAAAAAAATTTAAAAACCTAACCTAGATTCCCCGTAACGGTTTTTGGTTAAGGGGGCCTACTCGGGGCAAGGGGGGATTAAGGGGGGGGGGGGGGGGGGGGGGCGACTGCCCTCCCCCCCCCCCAGACCGAGATTTTTAATGGTAATATACGACTAATATCACGAAAAATCACCAGGGGAAAAGATGGTCACAAAATTTACTTATTAAAAGACGCCGCCCCCCCCCCCCTATCAAAAAATTTTTTAAAACCCCCCCCCTCCCCCCCCCCCCCCCCCCTTAAAAAAAATTCCAACCCAAAGCCGTGGGAAATCCATTTTCTTCCCCATCTCTGCCGGAATCCCCCCCCCCTTTCCGAAAGGGGAATTTAAAGAGCACGGCAAATTGGGAAAAATTTTCTTTTTTCGGGGGGCGTTTTAAGTTTTGTTTCTTGGAAAAGTTTTCCCCCGACTTAACTTCGGATTGGGGGGGGGGGGGGGGGGGGCGTTATTCATCCGATAAAAAAGGTTAAACATGCAAAAAATTGTGTAAAAATACTGATTTTTTTTTTTTAACATTATAACAATTTTTGAAATATCTGGGCTAATTTTCGAATTTATTCTAGTTTTACTCCCTTTGGGGCAATTTACTCCAACTTTGAAGTGAAACGTCACTCCATAAAAAATTTCCCTATTTAAACGGTTCTTTTTCAGTTGAACCCCCCTATTGAATCCCGGGGTATAACGATTTTCCGTTTTTTTCTTCCTTTTTAAATGGTCCCCAAAGAAAACCCATATCTCAATGTATTTTATTCTTGACCCTTGATGGAAATCATTTTCACTTAATAATTTTTCGACTCTCCGAAATAAAGGTGATTTTAAAAAAGTATAATAATATAATATACTTCAGACGCTAAAATGGGTTAAAGAACATATTTATACTTTTTTTAAAAAACGGAAAAAAATGTTTAGTCCATGCATGACCATGTCCAAATTTTCCTTTTTTTATATTCAAAAGAGGGTTAAAAAAAGATTAACCTTCTAAATCTTTTATTATGGGGAAGGAAAAAGGCAAAAAAAAGAATTTAAGAGCGGGAAAATTTTATGTAAGGATATATCCGCGTGATCCTTCATTCTTTGTGTGTGCAAAATTGCAAATCCGAAAATGGGATTAAAACTTCTAGTTTAAAAAAGGATTTTTTTTTGAGAAGTCCCATATGTATGTTTTCGAAGGTCCTAAATATGAATATGAGGTTAGATACTTCGAAAAAATTTGAGCTTATAATTTTAAGAAAAAAATTCCACATAATAATTTGGTTATGGTATTTTTTTCGTCAGATTTGTTTTAACTACGCATTTTTTAAAGTGGAAAACTTAAATTTCTTTTTCAGAAACTCCAAAACCATATTCGTGTATACATTTTGAACACAATACATATTTTTTTATACAACGGGCATTTTGAAATTGATGAATGAAAAATTCTGCACATATGAAATTGTTTAAATTTCGTTATTAGTAAAAAAAAACCCTAATTTGTAATACATAAAAAAAAGTCATTTAAACTTCAAAACTTAATTATTGAATATCATATTATTGTTCAATTTCATTATAAAACTTTTTAAAAAATGTCTATCATGTAACTGTACAGAGATTACATATGCTGATTGTGGAAGTTACCACACGGCCCTTATCCATGTATGATCTTTAATACTAT
>JAFNEN010002077.1:0-16997 GCA_019343175.1 Oedothorax gibbosus
GCATTCGCACACGCTTGTACAGTGGTGACTATCGGACTTAAGAATTTTCGCAACTTTAGTTTATTTTGAAGCGCGCTGCACCGCACGCGGGTGAACGCCCCAAATAAGTTTCAAACGCTCAAGCAAGTCTCAAATTCCCCAGGCCTTCAAATGCCTGTTTGGTGAGTGGAAATTTCATCGCGTTTTTATCTTGACCGTATTGTTTAAGATCTGATTTATATGTGCAATTTTACGTAGCTCTTTCATCTATTTACTGTTCGCGAGCCATTTCATCGTTTTAATTTGTAAACAATAGTTTAAAGGTCAACTTTTTTTTTTGTAAATTCGTAATGTCAAATAGTGATGATGCCTCACTTGCAACGCCCCCCACCCAGAGTGTAAACCGGGTTGCTTTGCGCCCCCCACCTTTTTGGGAGTCTAATCCCGAGTTGTGGTTCGGGCAATTGGAGTCTCAGTTTCACATAGCAGGCATATCAGCGGATGCAACTAAATTTCATTCCGTTGTAGCTGCTTTGGATGCAAATGTACTTTCATGTGCAACAGATTTGATTCGTACTCCACCTAGTGAAAACATGTACGACACTTTAAAGCAACGCATCCTTGGCCAATATGTGAAATCAGACTCCGCTCGCCTGAAACATTTACTTCAAGATTTAACCCTCGGCGATAAACGACCCTCGCAGCTTTTACTCGAAATGCGTAATTTAGCTGAAGGTAAAATTTCGGATGAGGTTCTGCAGTCACTATGGTTACAGCGACTACCTGTTTCAATACAGCAAGTGTTATCAGTATCTAGCGAACAACTCGTAGGCCTATCAAAAATAGCCGATAAGGTTAATGAAGTTTCGGGTTGCACAATGGGAATATCAAGTGTCTCGCACGCGGAAAACGTAGAAATAAAATCGCTTAGGGAGGATATAGCCTCGCTTAAAGCGGACATGAAACGTTTAATTTTTGACTCCAAAAACCGCAATAGAAGTCATAGCCGTGGCAGGTCACAAAGTCGGAGTAGTTCTAGCAGTAGGTCTGAAACACAGGGGCAGTGCTGGTATCACAGGCGGTTTGGTAATAAAGCACGATCTTGCAATAAACCTTGTAATTTTCCGGAAAACAATTAGGCTCGTCTGTTTCTTCGGCGGCAGACGGAAATTTGAGCTCCAGCCGTTTTATTTGTAATTGACAAAAACACTGGTTATCAGTTTTTGGTTGATTGTGGCGCGGCTTGTAGTTGTGTTCCGGCAGCACTGGTTAAAAATTGCAAACAAACCGAACTTGTCCTGTACGCCGCAAATAACTCTACTATCAAAACGTACGGCACTAAAACTTACGATTTAAATTTCGGGTTACGTAGGCCGATGCGTTGGACATTTTTAGTAGCTGATGTTTCTCAACCAATTTTGGGAGCCGACTTTTTGGAAAGGTTCGGATTAATGGTTGATGTTAAAAACCGACAGCTTGTGGACGGGTTAACCTCCCTCCGGACTAAAGGAACGATCTCTTCCGCTCCTTCTTTAGGATTGACTTATATTTCGGAGGAATCCCAATACCACAAGGTGGTTTTCCAAATTTCCGCAACTATTTGATCCGAATTCGAATCTTCAACCAAAAACTCATGGGGTTACGCATTGCATAGAGACACGCGGTCCTCCTGTGTTCTCAAAAGCAAGACGCTTGTCCCCTGAAAAACTTAAAGCAACAAAATCTGAATTTGAAACCCTCTTGGAAAAAGGTGTGATTCGACCTTCTAGTAGCCCTTACGCTAGTCCCATACACCTAGTACCTAAGAAAAATGGAGAATGGCGTATTTGTGGTGATTTCAGGCGTCTTAATCAGCAGACTACGGCAGACCGATATCCACTTCCACACATTCAGGATTTTTCTTTTGGGTTGTCAGGCAAAAAGATTTTTTCAAAAATCGATCTGGTAAAAGCATACCATCAAATTCCTGTTGAACCCAGGGATATTCCTAAAACAGCTGTCATTACTCCTTTTGGACTTTATGAGTATGTTAAAATGTGTTTTGGACTCCGTAACGCCGGTCAAACTTTCCAAAGGTTTATGGATGAGGTTTTGCGTGGGTTAGATTGTTGTTACGCGTATTTGGACGACGTACTTGTGGCGTCATCCGACTCTAAAACTCACGAGGCAGATCTTGAAAAAGTTTTTAATCGCCTTAGTGAATATGGGGTGGAAATTAATCTCGCAAAATGCGAATTCGGAAAAAGTGAGATCGAGTTTCTCGGTTTCAACGTTTCTGGAGACGGAATAGCCCCACTTCCCAATAAGGTTAAAGCATTGCAGGAGTATCAACTTCCTAAGACCGTTGATGAACTGCGTCGTTTTTTGGCAATGCTCAATTTTTATCATAGATTTCTCAAAAACACTGCTGGTACGCAGTCTTGCTTGTATGAGTTAACCAAAGGGAAAGTTAAAAAAGACAAAACGCCAATAGTTTGGACAGAACAAACTGAAAATGCTTTTCTAGAGTGCAAAACTGTTCTGGCCAACGCTGCCCTGTTGGCCCACCCTGCTCTAAACGCAGATTTGTCTCTGGTGACTGATGCATCGGATGTATCTATCGGTGCTGCTTTGCATCAGTCGCTAGACAACAAAATCGAACCTTTGGGATTTTTTTCTCGTAAACTAACCCCTGCGGAATGCAAATACAGTACTTATGACAGGGAACTACTAGCAATATATTCTGCTATACGTTATTTTCAGCACATGTTGGAGGGACGAGAATTTATGGTTTTTACCGACCATAAACCCATAACTTTTGCATTTTTACAAAAATCTGATAAAACGTCCCCTAGACAGCAACGTCACTTCGAATATATTGCTCAATTTACAACTGACATAAGGCACATTTCTGGGCACGAAAATTCTGTAGCCGATGCATTTTCGCGCATATCTGCAATTCGGGTCCGGGTTTTTTAGATGACGATGAAATGGCTTGCGCGCAGGATTCCGATGAGGAGTTGCGAGCTTTGCTCGAATCTGAAAACACCGGTCTTGAGTTAAAACCGTTGACTTTCCCCTCGTCAGAAAAGGCTATATACTGTGACACCTCAGGAGGAAATGTGAGACCCTATGTTCCAAGAGATTTCAGGCGCAGAGTCTTCGAGAGCTGCCATGGACTCTCACACCCAGGTGTCAAGGCAACGATAGATCTTGTGCGCAAACGCTACGTCTGGAAGAACCTCTCTAAAGACTGTTCAAGTTGGTGTAAAACGTGCATTGCTTGCCAAAAGTCGAAAGTTAACCGTCACACCAAGACTAAGTTCAAAGAGTTTCCTACTCCAGACGCCCGATTTAGCCACATACACATCGATATCGTTGGTCCATTGCCGCCCTCGCAAGAGTTCCGGTACGTCCTTACTTGTGTGGACAGGTACACCAAATGGCCGGAGGCGATTCCACTGAAAGATCAAACAGCGGATACAGTAGCAAAAGCTTTTTACGCTAACTGGATCGCTCGCTTCGGAGTTCCTGATGTCATCACCTCAGACCGAGGAACCAACTTCGAATCTAACCTGTTTTCTTCTCTCTCCAAGCTCTTAGGTGTACGCCGAATCCGGACTACCTCTTATCACCCGATCAGCAATGGATTGGTGGAAAGGATGCACCGACAGCTAAAAGCCGCAATCAAGTGCCATGCTACAGATAGATGGACAGATACTCTCCCTACAGTTCTCCTAGGTATCCGTAGCTGCTTGAAGGACGACATTCAAGGTTCGGTGGCAGAAATGGTCTACGGTACCACCTTGAAACTCCCCGGAGAATTCTTCCGCAACTCTTTCTCGGCTCCAGAGATGACAGAAGCGGATTTCGTCCATCGTCTGCGTTCACAGATGCGATTGCTGCGCCCAGCTGCTGCTACGTGCCATGCCTCCCAGAAGACTTTCGTGCACAAGGATCTCCTGAGAACGTCGCATGTCTTCATCAGGACTGATGCTGTGAGAAGACCACTTGAACAACCTTATAAGGGTCCCTTCAAGGTCATATCCCGATCCGACAAGTTCTTCACCCTCGACATCAACGGGCGTCAAGATACAGTGTCATTAGATCGACTCAAACCTGCATTCATCCTCTACGAAGACGACTCTCATCGGGATACGAGCAAGACTACGACTGTACCTTCTACTTCCACGGTCCCGAAGGCTTCTACTTCAGCGGTTCCGAAGGCTTCTACTTCAGGGGTCCCGAAGGCTTCTACTTCAACGGTCCCGAAGGCTTCCATTTCGACGGTCCCGACGACTTCCACCACAGAACCGCGGACTACACGATCTGGAAGGCGCGTACGCTTTGTTGATCGTTTTCAGTCTTAGAACTATCGTCCTTCGGACTGGTGGGGGACCCCTGTGGCGACGCGCTGAGACGAAGTATCGAAGATCGTCGGTGGTGGCGCTTTTCATGTTTGATCACCCGTGGTGGAGTTCACCTATTGAAATGCTACTACGCATGCTCCAAAGTTCAAGCTACGTTATAAAAGAACTGTACGCCGGACTATCTCTCTCTTTTCAATAACTTTTTACTAAGTTGCTGCCTGCGTGCGGTGCCGAATACTCAAATCAATTTATGTTTACTTTCAATAATAACCTTTTTTGTTAATGTGTTTAATTAATAAATTTTTGTTACAAGCGTTGAATAAGGTGGTATTTATTTGAACCCAGCATTCGCACACGCTTGTACAGAGTTGATGTGGAAAGGCGATGTTTGATTTTGATTAGGATAATTGCGGTCGTTGTCGCGGTAACTTCGTGTGTTAGTAAAACGATCATTAGGAGTGCAATAAGTTGTGTAGTTACTGCGATGATTATTGGGATTGTTTCTTACAGAAAAACAATTCGCAGAAGTGTGTTTACTTCGCCCACAATGGATACAAGTTCTAGGGCGGGCCGACTCAGCGGGGGTAACATGATGATTTTTAATTTGTGAGAGTGACTTAACTTGTTCTGTCAATGTTTCTAAGATTTTATTCGACTTTTCCGCTTGTTTTTGCATTATATTTGCTAACTCGCTTTCGATACTAATTTGTCGAGGTTGGGAATGAGCTGCATTGACCGACTCAAGAATATCCGTCATCTGACAATTTAACTCGTCAAGTATAGATTTTTCGATAGCATCTTCAAAGGTGGAAGGATGACGAGATAGAGCTAAACGTCGAAGAGGGGCGTTTAATCCTTCCAGAAACTTTGCAAGTTTTGTTTGATTTACAATTGGGGCTGCATCTGTTTTTTGAGCGTTTTCCTGACCAAAGTAGGTAATGGTTAGGTTTGATACTCTGGAAGAAAAGCTACGCACAGATTCACCAGGAAACTGTTTACATGTGGAGAACATTTGCTGTCGGTGGCAAAGAGTAGATTTAGGCGCAAAGTAATTTTGAAACTTATCTTTAATTTTCGAAAATGCGGTCTCTATTGTCAATTCAGGGTCAGCAATAAAAAAAATGAAGTGCGGGGCCTTTTAGTTTACTTTTAAAAACTGCAATTATTTCTGGGTCCTCAAATTGGGCAATAGTAGATATATCCTCTAAGCTTTTTAAAAAGTAAGCAACGTTAGTAAATACTTCGCCGTCAAAATTTGGAACTAATGTTTGGTAACCCGCTATTTTATTTGGATTGGGGATCACATTGTCAGTGTTCTCCATTTTTAATGAAATCAAGTTCTATCAAATATGAAACACAATGATTGCAAGGTATAGTATTTATCAAAATAAAAAAAGAAATATTCATATATTATTATCACTATTTTTCCTTAAGTACTTCCATAAGTAGGCGTCCAAAAAACAATGAAAAGAAAACGGCACCATATGTCACGGTTTTCTAAACGCTAACTTACAGCTAAAGTTAAGGTTACCGTTTCGTATTTTACTGAAATAATTCATAAACACTTTTTAATCAATTGAAATTTACTTTTATTAAATTAGACAACATAAACCTTTGATATAAAATATATATATATTTCCACTAATTATTTAATTAACACGCACAAAATACACAGAAGAGAATATGGCAATGGCAACTTACCCATTTTACGTCTTTTGGCGTTTCTTAAAGTTTTATTAAGTTAAAACCTTGCATTTATTAACAGCAGATAATGCTCTTCTAAGGCACCCTTGCAATAGCCCTGTCCATGTTCTCTTACATTTTGGGTTTATATAGTATAAAATCAATTTAAACTTTTAACTTTACATTAGATTAGTTAAAGTTAATACTCTGGACTTAAGATTATTTGTTGTTTCTTAACAGTTTAATCAACCCCAAATCAGATGCTTAGAAGCCTTTCGAAGTTAGGGAGCAAAGTTACAACGAACTCTTTACTTTTGGAAGCACGTGTGAGATGCTGATAAATCAGCATCACAACTGATGAATCAGCGTCACAAAGCATTAATTCATGAAAAACCACAATTCCACCCCTGTGACACTATTTATTGTTTTAAAGTCCTGTTTTTTTAGCTGCACACCTTTGCCTAGACTAGACCTAACTTTTCCAATGCAACATTGCACAGGTATATGCATATTTTTAAATGCAGGCTTGTATATGTGTTAAATTGCTCGGCCGACTGGGCATGCCATGTTAAAACACACATTTGGACCCAAAACTCTATGGGGGCATATTTTGATAAAACTTTTGATGTTTTCAGTTTGTAGGCGCTAAGACCTTTCTTTGGAGGTATGAATGTCCCACCTTAAGTGTGTATTTAAGCTACCAGCTGAAAATTTTATTCCTCGACATCGGCCTAACAATTGGAAAAACACATATTCACATCTCTGAGCCTATTTATTCTTTTAAAGTGCTGTTTTATTAGATGTACAGTGTACACCTGCACCTGGTCTAGACATAACTTTTAAAACCCCCAAATGTATATTCCATTAGATACCCAAATGTATATCCCCTATCCCCACCAAATGTATATTCCCTCCAAAATGTATATTCCATTAGTTTTGAGAAAGAGTACCAATCTTTTACATAGCTTCAAATGATTTTTTCCACTTAGTCTTTTCAGCCTTGTGTATTAAAACTAGAATCTGGCAAAGGAAGATCATTAACAAACCGATTGAAGCATTAAGATATTAAAATGAATCATTCAAGTTTACCAATCACAACTTTTAACCATGTGAGAGATATAAATTTGTATCTAAATTGGACTGTTGTGTGTGTGTGTAAGTTTTCTAAAAATATTTTCATTTTAATTTGTAATTTTTAAAACTTTATTAAATTTTATTCAGAGTATTTATCATTTAAACATTATTTATTAAAGGAATTGTAAAAAAAAAGTAAGTATATAAATTTAAAATATCATGCTGTTAAAAAAAGTATTAAAAAATTCTAATATATCCAAGCATATACCTTTATTTTCTTCATAAAAGAATATATTTTTTTTAAACATTTATTTGAACACTAGATTGTAGCTTGTTATAACAAATTGATAAATAAACCAGCAAACTTGCGAGAATCGCTAAATCACAAAACTTAAAATTATTAAAATACTGCAACAGTTTGTGTTAAGTGAATTTAGAATACAAACCACAAAAATTAAATAAACATCAACAAATTAGAATCCTGCGAAATTCATAAGTTTATCAGGAGATGTAGCAACCCCGTTTTAGTATAAATACATTATAGAATAGGCAGCAGTTCTTTTGTTAGGAGCTTGTTAGAAAGATAATTAAATTTTTAAAGGTCAATATAATCGAAAACTAGTTTTAGATGATTGGAAGTAAATGATTTAGGAAATTTTTCCTTTAGCAGCAAATTTTGAACTAAGCCTAAAAACTGGCCATACAAGTGAGGGAAACTTAATTGAAGGATGAAATATAATCCTAACAAGAGAACTGCTGTTTCTTCTAAACAGCAATCTTTTTGAAGAGTTATTGTTTGATTTCATGCGGAAAAAATGCTAGGTTCATCTCCAAAGAAAATACTGGGGCCAGGTCGCTTAAAATCAGAGCTGTAATTAAACTAAAAAAAAAGAAAACTAATATTAAAAGCGGAAGAACATTCCTATACCAATGAAATTATACAAGTCATTATATTATGCCCAGTCAGCCAAGCAATTTAACACATATACAGGCCTGCATTTAAAAATATGCATATACCTGTGCCATGTGGGTTTTTAAAAGTTATGTTTGGACCGGGTGGACGTGTACAGCTCAAAAAACAGCACTTTAAAACAATAAATAGGCTCAAAGATGTGAATATGTGTTTTTCCAATTGTTAGGCCGTTGTCGAGGAATAATATCCAAAATTTCAGCTGGTAGATTAAATACACACTGAAAGTGGGACTTTCATACCTCCAAAGAAAGGTTTTGTTGCCTAGAAACTGAAAACATCAAAAGTTTTGGCAACATATGCCCCATAGAGTTTTGGGTCTAAATGTGTGTTTTAACATGGCATGCTCAGTCGGCCGAGGGATTTAACACATATACAGGCCTGCATTTAAAAATATGCATATACCTGTGCAATGGTTTTTTTTAAAAGTTATGTCTGGACCAGGTGGAGGTGTACAGCTAAAAAAACAGCACTTTAAAACAATATTTAGGCTCAGAGATGTGAACATGTGTTTTTCCAATTGTTGGGCCATTGTTGAGGAATAAAAACCAAAATGTCAGCTGGTAGTTTAAATACACACTGAAAGTGGGACTTTCACACCTCCAAAGAAAGGTCTTTTTGCCTAGAAACTGAAAACATCAAAAGTTTTGGCAAAATATGCCCCCATAGAGTTTTAGGTCCAAATGTGTGTTTTAACATGGCAGGCCCAGTCGGCCGAGCAATTTAACACATATACAAGCCTGCATTTAAAAATATGCATATACCTGTGCAATGTTGTAATGGAAAAGTTAGGTCTAGTCTAGGCGAAGGTGTGCAGCTAAAAAAAACAGGACTTTAAAACAATAAATAGTGTCACAGGGGTGGAATTGGGTTTTTTCATGAATTAATGTTTTTCGATGGTGTAAAACCACATTTTGAGCTATGTGCTTAAAAACTAACTGAAGTTGGCATTGTCATACATCAAAAGAAAGATCTTTTCCCCTAGAAACTAAAAACAATAACAAAATAGTATTGAAATTGACCAGTAAAGTTTTAATCTACAAGATAGCATTCTATGCTGTGATGTCCAAATGTCGACACATAAAAATGCTTTTCAAGTGTGGTAATAAAAATAAATATATTGGTTTGAACTGTCAAACTAACACTATGTTTAGAATTAAATTATCTAAATTTTGTAGCTATTGGGAAAGCCTGAATATTTTACATACCATATTGCATTACAGAAATTGAAGAAACAGAGGATGAGCAAGAAGAATAATGCAGATGCTGTCGAAGCTGCAGTATCAGACGTGGGATTAGCAACTGCAAAATAAATAATAATCTAAGCATGTTTTATAAACTAAAATCTAAGTTATATGGCATATGTAAAATCAATATATTCTATAATAAATTTTAATTAATTTTTATTAACTACTACAAAAACAAACAATTTAAATGCATACGGCCAAAAATTCCTGTTTGGATATTTAGAAAGGATAGATTTAAACTTAAATATATTTGTTTGATCTGTTAAACTCATAAAGCCTGAATATTAAATACATATACAATATTACATTACGGAAAAGTGCATTCAAATTAATGTTTTTAGAGAGGAGGGTACTACTTAACAAACATTGGATCGGATCATATGCAGACATTTGGCATATATTTTGGAACTGCACTAAAATACTCTGTTTGGCGTGGTGAGGAATTCAAACCTGTCGCCAAATGGCGAAAACATTCAGAAATGGCAACCCTTTTTTAACATCTTGCGTTAACTTCTATTGGCTATTTTTAGCAACCCTAAAGGTAAAAGGCTCCAGATAAACGTCCAGAATTGAGCCAATGTTCTATACAGTGATATATATATATATATATATATATATATATATATATATATATATATATATATATATATATATATATATATATATATATATATATATATATATATATATATATATATATATATATATATATATATATATATATATATATATATATATATATATATATATACTAGATTGTCTAATTAATACAAAGAAAATCTGAAAATATTATTTACAACACAGACATTTTTTAAATAAATTCCACCACACTTAAGAACTATTTATATATTTTTTACGTTTGCCCTGAAAAAATTGTTTCCACCCTACAAGTCTACATCAGATTCAGGGACTTTTAACCCAAAACATATTTTAGACACATTTATAATGAATATAACAATAATAAGAAACTTGTATACGTACTTGCTTTAAAAAGAGGAAAGAAGCTTTCGCCTTTTGATGGGCTTTAAATCAATGAGGTCTTCTTCACGAACAATGTCTGATGCGACAACGAAGAAACGATTAACAAAGTTTACATCAACAATCTTTTGTACGCATGCGCGTACTTTCACGTACCACTGAAACAAAAACCTTCTCCAAATGAGAGGCCCAGAAGAGCGCGAAAATCTTTCTGTGCCTTTCATATTGATTCTTTCACCTTGGTGACTTTTTATTTTCGTTTGTGCCTGCTATTTTGAAAGGCACTTGAGCGTTGTGCCTCTCATACGGGAAAATGAGAGGCACTACCACTTGAGCGTTTCTTTTTTAAGAGTGTAGAAGAAGCAACAGTTCTCTTGTTAGGATTATATTTCATCCTTCAATTAAGTTTCCCTCACTCGTATGGCCAGTTTTTAGGCTTAGTTCAAAATTTGCTGCTAAAGGAAAAATTTCCTAAATCATTTACTTCCAATCATCTAAAACTAGTTTTCGATTATATTGGCCCTTAAAAATTTAATTATCTTATCTTTCTAACAAGCTCCTAACAAAAGAACTGCTGCCTATTCTATAGTGTATTTATACTAAAACAGGGTTGCTACATCTCATGCTAAACTTATGAATTTCGCAGTATTCTAATTTCTTGATGTTTATTTAATTTTTGTGGTTTGTATTCTAAATTCACTTAATACAAACTGTTGCAGTATTGCAATAATTTTAAGTTTTGTGATTTAGCGATTCTCGAAAGTTTGCTGGTTTATTTATCAATTTGTTATAACAAGCTACAATCTAGTGTTCAAATAAATGTTTTAAAAAAATGTATTCTTTTATGAAGAAAATAAAGGTATATATTTGGATATATTAGAATTTTTTAATATCATTTTTAATACTTGTTTTTTTTAAAGCATGATATTTAAATTTATATACTTATATTTTTTTTTACAATTCCCTTAATAAATAATTTTTAAATGATAATTACTCTGAATAAAATTTAATAAAGTTTTAAAAATTACAAATTAAAATGAAAATGTTTTTAGAAAACTTACACACAGCAATCCAATTTAGATACAAATTTATATCTCTCACATAGTTAAAATTTGTGATTGGTAAACATGAATTATTCATTTTAATATCTGAAATCTGAATGCTTTAATCTGTTTGTTAATGATCTTCCTTTGCCAGATTTCCAGAAAAGTTGACTTACACCATGCTAATTCTCGCCAGCTCATTTATCAAACCCTCAAATTCAGAGGCACAAAAATTCCAAATGTGCCTTTGAAAATGAGTGGTACATTGTGCCTCTGCATTTCAGAGGCAAAAAGGTCAGAATTTGCCTCTGAAATGAGAGGCACATTGTGCCTTTGAAAATGAGTGGTACACTGTGCCTCTGAATTTCAGAGGCAAAAAAAGTCAGAATTTGCCTCTGAAATGAGAGTTACATTTTTAAGAGTGTAGAGGCCCCTATATATAATATATATTCTATTAAAGGGGCCTACAAATGTTGTTAAAATTGAGGCCAGTAGGTAAGAAATGGGGGTTCTGCGCCAGTGGTGCCAGTGGGTCGCGGGTCAGACCCGCCACCACCATTGCCACCACCGCATGACGTCACCGGATATGACGTCACCGGATATGACGTCACCGGAAATGAGTCACCAGAAGCGCACGTGACCGGATATGACGAAAGCGCACGTGACCGGAAATGACGTAAGCGGATATGACGTAGCGGAAGCGGAGTTGAGTTGTTTTAGGTAGGTTTATGGACGTAGATTATAGGGTAGGTTTATGTGACGTAAGAGTTGTTTTAGGAAGGTTTACGTGACGTAGGAGTTGTTTTAGGTAGGTTTATGTGACGTAGATTATAGAAAAGTTTTAATAAACATATTATATGTAAAGAACAGTTATTATGATTAGGTTTCAAACAATAGTAATTGGAATGATTTCTAGAAACATCACGTGAAAATAGAATGACTA
The DNA here is from genome assembly GCA_019343175.1 of Oedothorax gibbosus. NCBI lineage: Eukaryota > Metazoa > Arthropoda > Arachnida > Araneae > Linyphiidae > Oedothorax > Oedothorax gibbosus. Next base: position 12,267 of record JAFNEN010002077.1, read on the forward strand.
TGACTCATCTTGTTTTATATTGTCTAAACATGAATATATACCGCGTGACTATGACTCATCCTATTTAATTCTGCCCAAACATGTCTTACTTAGCTAAATCCTGCTTTACTAATTATCGAGTCCTTAAATCTCTGACTTTTAAAATAAATTTGATCAGATTATACATTTAACTATGAATATAATAGAATGGGAAAAAAATATATTAATGAATTTTCAATGGAAATTATACACAATTTTAGTCTGTTAATAAATACATGTTAAGAATTAATTCAGATTTCATTTAAAATATATCAAAGTATAATTAATTTTAAGGTATAATATAACATTAATGCGTCGAATATTTTATATACTATCCCACATAGCCATTCATTATCCAGTAGACATCTATAAGACGTTATTCAGAAAATCCACGATATCCATTAGAATGAGAGTTTACCGTCCATCGACGTCTGCTAGATATCCGTAGTTTCCGTCGACTTACGTCTATAGCAAGTCCATTTGACATCGAAATTATAGACATTGCGGACATGTTTTAGACTTTCTGGACGAATTTGCGATATAGTAAACGTCTATTAGAGGTCCACAAATTCCATAAGCAGTCGTGTGTACTGTGTGGATAACTATTAGACATCCGTAACAACAAAACATTTGTCCACCGAGGTCTACAATATTTATTAAATCTACGAATTCTAGATATGGCAAAATTTTGAAAGTTTTATAGATAGAGGGCGCCACTTAAGAAAGTAAAAAAATTAAATAACTTGATATATGTGTGAAGAGATTCTATTTTCGTTACTTCAGTTGTTGCGGCCGAGGGTAAGCGGGAATCGAACCTACGCTCTGTTTTAAACCTACCGATCCTGAGTCCATCACCCTAACGATTGAGCCAATTTGTCTTTACATTTACTGATACAGTATGGCTTTTAAACAAAAGTCAACTACGTTTTAACTTGCGCGGCTTTTGTTTTATACAAGAAAGTCCTCGAAAGTTTCATACAGAAATGAGCATTGAGCATGCACTTTTTTTATATTTTGCTGCTATTTTGAAAATTTAAATTTTATTTCTAAAAAAATTGGCGTAATGAAATGAAACCATGTGTCTATAGTTATCTCACAGTTATTACTATTTTCAATGAAAGTTTCATTAAAATTAACCATATTGACATTTGTTATAATTTAGAGTAACTTTCTTTGTAATTTTTCATATTTATAAATTGAAATACTTTTAAAAAAATCCGGAAACTAATTTTAGGAAAATCAAGATTAGAATGTAAAAAACTTCAGATTTGACTATATATTTAAAAAAAATTCTTAGTTAAAGGCCATCGATTTTTTGGGTATTTTTGTCCTTTTTTTTAATATTATGAAACATCCTGACGGAAAAATACACGGAACTAATCAAATTAAGAATGAATCTAAATATTCAAACTTATCAATACCTTTGTATCATTTTTAATTTTATTTATTAGTTATTATATTTATTTTAAGTTTTTAGTTTAAATTTTTCGAACATTTGTTTATATATGTTCGAAAACTTTTTTGCAGTTACATAATAAAAATAAAGTACGATTTCTCCTCCAAAATAGTTGGATACCTAATTAAAAAATTTAAAACAAAAAAAATAGACAATCACTAACTACTTTTAAAAATGTCTTAACTACAAACAAATATTTTCAAATGATGTTTTTATTTTGATTATCATACGCTAGAGAGCGCTGCGATTTTTGACAATTTGGCGATCGTTAGAAAGAGATATATTTCAAAATCTGGTAATCACTACCTTACATAAAACTACCGCTTCTACCTATCAATCTTCTCCGTTCCGCCCTTATTGCCAATGGCGTGGCATGAGCCTTCTTCCAAGAAAACCCCCCTCCCCTTTACCTCCAAGGGACGAGGGGAATTTACTGGGGGTATTACCGGCTCCGGTATTACAAAGGCAGATATTTGGCCTGTATGGTTTGTTTTTAGCAGTTACATGAGCAATTTATCAGATATAAACTAAAATAATAAGTTAGTTGCGAAAAATTTGCAAATTTTGAGCAATATGATAAAAATAATACAAATTTGTCAGTTCCCGCTAAAGTTTGTAAAAACCACAGATCCGAGATAGAGGCTGATATCTCAAATAAAATTTTTGCTTCAAAAGAAGAGGATATGACAAATATTCTATAACTTTCAGTAGCTACTGAATACTAATGTTAATCACATTTCTAAAGAGCAATTTCTCTCTTGCTGAATGTGTTTTATTATGGAAAGAATGGGAAAAGGAGAGAGATATCACGTGATAAGAATATTTGGACCAGACGTCCCGTTTTAGGTGAGACATTCCTGCTTTATGTCTCACTATCCCGCGAAAAAATGTACGTTTTTCTGTTATAGTCCCGCAAAGTCATGAAAATTAGGGAAATATCAACAAAATATAGATATTTTTGTGAATATTCGTTAAAAAACGTTCAAATGATCTTAAAATTATAATAGTAGTAATTTAATTTAATATTTTATTAATCAATGTAACGGTAATTTAACGTTTGTGTGTTTGGAATTTGAAGAGGATGGCCATTATATAAAAATTGTGGTAGGGAGGGAAGTGTTTTGATTTTTGCTTCCACACTACGTTTATAACTTCAAAAGTGGAACGTATTATAATTGTTCGGTCTGTTTATCTGTCCGTCACCTAAATTCATAGAACGAGTCACAAGTTTCCAGGTAAATGGGTTACGTCATATTGAGGCAAAAAAAAAATCCGACAAGGCTATATCCCAAATTCCATTTAAAAATACTTAAAATTAGAAGTATATTTAAAACTTTAAAACTAAATATTTAACCTCCATTTAAGAGATTACAAGAAAAAAACCATTTTTATACAATATGTCCTCTGTTGCCATTTCGTCAAACGAACGAGAAATTTAAAATGTAAGTTTTTTATTAAAAAAATATTTATTTGTGACATAAATCCAGTTTAAATAATGTATAACGTCATAGTATATAACACAATATTTATTTTGATGGTGGTAATGGTTTTGATGGTATTAAGTGGATTAAGAAAGCGGTAGAAAAAGATTTTTTTTCATAAATATTTTAGTCTCCCTCTCATTTGTTGTTTAGTTCCAGGGAATGTAATGAACGATGTTAAGTTTCGCTTCTATTTTTAGATCATGGGGCATGTTTTAATGGGCATGTTTCAGGCGTTCAGTGTCAACCGAAATACTGGATGAAAATAATTTTTTTTCGAGCCACGATTAGGGAATCAATGTCACATAGGAACAGAGCACCGATCGAAGGAAATGCAGGAATGAAAGCTAGAAGGAAATTCGTCACATCAAACAAGCCAACCTATATCAATAAAGAAATAAGTCCTGACTGAATCGCGTATCAACACTCAGCCGAAACTATTTGAGGTACACATTCCAAATTTTAGGAGCTTATTACTTTTGTACTGAAGGCATCTTCTAAGAAGCATTTTTTCGAAATTCGAATGGGTCTAGGAGGACAAAACGTGAGACGATTTCTCCTTGGAAAAAGCATTGGGTATTGTTATGAAAGCTACAGGGTTGGGGTGGTGTGCTCATATATCCTGATGGAAGAGATCCAGTTAGTAGGGAGATCGATTGGCCTCCCTACTAAAAATGACCCATACAGATCAGTACAAAAACCTACCGACATCAATACAACTCTATTGATTTCTATGGATGCACCTACCGATATCGGTACAGGCTACTGATCTCTATTGATATCGGTACGCTACTGATTTTATTCTCTAATGATATCAATACAGATCCATAGACATCAATACAAGAGATATCAGTAGAATACCGATCTCTATGGATATCCATAGACTTTTACCGACATCAATAGGAATGTGGTCAGTAGGATTCCGGCTCTTATGGATATCCAAAGAACTCTACAGATATCAATAGACTTGTGATCAATAGGATTTCGATATCAATGGATACCTATAGACCTTTACAAATATCATAGGAGTCTGATCAATAGGATCTTAATTGAGTATCTGGATACTGTTGGTTTCAGTTTTTATCGCATTCTTTAACGGTATTTTTTTTTATCCCACAGTTTTTAATTTTAAACCTACAAACACTTTTGAACTACTCCCTATTCCACTTTTAAGCCCCCTCCTTTATTGAAATAAGTAACAAATAATTGTAAAAATATATCTTCTACTAAGTATTTCTTTATTAAATTTATTTTATTATTATTATTATAAGTGTGGTTGAAAGTGGTCTAAAGTAAATACTCTGCCATTTTTAATAGTCATCATTTTCGAAGAAAAAAATACTTTTTTTAAAGCAATGCAAGTAGAAAAAATACAAATAAATTTTTAAAATATATATATATATGGTTGAGTGACAGATTATTTAACCTCCCCCTAGGATCAACTCTTATGCCCAAAGTTCATTGTAAAAAAATAATAATAAATTATATTGCCTAATTATACATTAATTTGTTACCACAATTTCATTTCATTGGTTAAAATTACATTACTATCAAAATTCTCCAACAAATTACTTGGATAAATTATTGAAATTTATTTATTGAAAGAATTTCTTTTAAAACAAATAACATAATTATAATTTTAAAATTTATGCTTCCAAAATTTTAAACGAATCGTTACGAGGGGAGGGGATTATAACGTTCGCAAGCCTATTATGAACTAGGCCGATAGCTGAATCCAGAGATTTTGCATTCAATGAATGAAACTTAAACTTATTT
>JAFNEN010002078.1:0-19992 GCA_019343175.1 Oedothorax gibbosus
AAGTGATTTACGTTAGTGGTATTGATTAGTGGTTTACTTTTTTGCTTATCTTTTATTGTGTTCGTGTATATCGTATTCAATATGGATAAATTAAAAACAGATAAGAGGTATTTAAAAGCATCTCTAACAAAATTAAAGGGAACTTTAGAATCTAAGGAATTCGGTATTGACAGTGCGGAAGTTACCTAGTACACAAATAAAGTTGCTGATTTGGAAAGTAAATGTTCGGATATTTTTAGCAAAATTTATTACGATTGTCAAGAAGAGGAAATTGATGGGTATATATCTGAATCTCAGGATATTCAAGACATCATTGACGGATATAAATTAATTGTTCTCCGTGCTAGAGATAGGCTACACTGTTAAAAAAATCCCAGTAAAATTACGGGCAGGGGACGGCAGCAGAGATTCCAGCCATGCACCGTTAAAAAACACTCATGCCCATAATTTCCTGCTGCCCGTAATTTTACGAGGCAAATAATACAATATCAACTGTGAAATTACAGTCCTTGAATGCAAGATTACGGTCTGCCTAATTACTGTTCAAGCGTAATTAAACGACCATGGACCGTAAATTGACTGGCATAATAACGGTATCAAGCATATAACTACGGTCCTTGAATGTAAGAATATGGTCTACCTTATTACGGTTCAACCGTAAATTGATGGTGTGTAATATTTTTTAACCGTTTTTCTGACGGTCTTGGTAAATTAATAGACAATGTGTTCGTAGCATAAAAAAAAATAGAAAGACAAAGTAGCAATTTTCCACAAACATTTAATTTTATCCATTGAAATTACAAGTCAAACAATTTTCAATAATAGTATATATTAACTTAAAAAACATAGTAAATAAACACACATGAAGAGCACAGGGGGGAAAAACCCTTCATAGCACAGGAATCTGTTAGCATCAGGTCTCTTTGGCGGCCCTAGCAAATCATCAACTAAACTGGTGTAAGGAAACATGTTTCTTACTTGGTTCTTCTCTCCCAGCAACCCTAATTCACGCGAGACACGAGTCACACACTTGTACCAAGAGAGAAGAAAAAGGAGAGAAACTGGTTTCCTGTAGCCAAAGTCGGCCAAGCAGACCAGATTACGGGAAGATTCATAATCAATCAAGGGATTCTTCCCCTCGAATCTTCACATATAAAAGTATAAAATAACTCTAACACAAAAAAACATCAAAGTCTTACACTCGCAAGAGGTATAGCATGGAAATAAATTTCTAGATCGAAAAAAAAATCCACAGACATTTATAAATATTATTTAAATCAGTTAAATATTTAAACCATAAATGTAATTAAAAAAATATTTTCAATCAAACATTCAAATTATTTACATTTTATTATTTTAGCAGCATTCACAAAGATATAAAACATGTTTTGATTTTCGATTATCAAAATTTGAATTTTTTTTAAAAACAATTATAAACTTATGTGAATTTATGAAATAGCCTCTTATGGAAACTTAACACTTTTAAGTAAAACACAACAAAATGTCAAATGAAATGACGAATGAGAATTTAAAATAAAAAAACTAAACTCCTCGGCACAACAGCCCATTACTGGGCCAAGGCATGCCGTGCCCAATTCACCTTTCGTGACCAAGGGCTCTGGGGTGCTAGGCATATGTCCCGGTCTCACGCGGGACCCCCAGTGTTTAGTTCCCAAGCATGCTTGGTACTCATTTTATCAACCCACTTAAGAGATGAAAGGCAGAGATAATTTAAAATAGTAAAACTAGATATGTAAAATGACACACTATATAATACAGGCCTGAAAGTGCCAAAATGTGATTTTGGAGCAGCTTTGGAGCAGAAAAAAATATGATTTTGGAGCAGTTAAATGTAGTTTTGGAGCAGTAAAAATATTACATTAAATTTCAAGATACATCAAATATTGGATATTTTGGCTTATAATGCATTTTAGTTTTGTGTCCTTATTTCTAAGGAAGAGGGGTGCATTAGCACCCATGTGTATTTTAGTAATATAATGATTTTGGAGCAGTAAAATGCAAGTTGAAGCAATAAAATATTATTACATTACATTTCGAGATACACCAACATTGGAGATTTGATTTATAATATTCAGCAAAAATATATTTTTACCAAGTAATTTAATAAAGGAAATAAAAGTAGCTAGTTGTTTATATAAATACATTTTAAGATAATTTACATTAGGGGCATTTAAAAAAAAAATATAATGTAAAGGAAAAGCAATCATATTTTGACAAGACACTTCATATGCCTTTTTTTGTATTCAAATATAACCAGGGAAAAAAACTTTTAACCTATTTTACAATAATTAAAGCAGAAAATAAGCTGAATTTAAGCAGTTGATAGGAAGTTTATATGTAGACCAGAGCAAAGTAGTAATTTTAGTGTAAAAATTACATATTTCTTTACACATTATTTAATGATTTTAAATAGAATTGATAATTCTAGAAGTTAAATTTACAAATGCCAATTATTAAGAAAACTAAAACGTTATAAGAAAAAAGATAAAAAGTAAATTGTATTTCAATTAAGAAAAAAGTCCCTGTGAAAAAAAAATAAAGATAGGATTCTGTTATTTAAATGAAATAAATCCAAGTCAATTTAAAGAAAGAAAATATAAGTTTATTTCTTCTTCTTTTTGGAGGAATGCGATGGTAAAGAAGCTTGTTTCTTTCTATTATCTTCAAGGTTTTTAATATACAAGCTAATTCTTGATTTGGCTTCTTTCAGCAATACCTGCCCACTTTCTACGAGGGTCATAGCATTCTTTTTTATTCCTTCTTCAATATTTCTTTCAGCATTGTTCAACATTTGTTGCGACGCATTTAATTTTGCTGAATATCTTTTTCTTCAGCTTTCAACTTCATTTCTTCTGTAACATATTCAGCTTCCACTTTTCGCTTAATGACAATTTTTTTCTGCTCTTCCATCCTGTTAGAATATTTTTGTAAGCCCCTCGTGCAGCTCTTAACATCTCTACTGTAACCTTAAATTTTTTCCCAAACCCCCTAGCTGTTCAACATGGGACTTCACTTGTCTTAAGCCATTTCACTATGAATATTTAAACTTGACCGGCTTTGCATCAGTCTCTTATTTTGACTAAAACCTCTCTCCACATCTGCATTTCCATGTGGGAAGCTCAGGGATGCTTTGATAACAATGGACAACAGAGGATACTTTACATTTCCATCATTATCTTTTATGGCAAAAATATTTTTCCAATAGAAGTCTAGGCGGGTGTGCTTCTTTTTGACACTGTCTGATGGAATATCTATATCATCTTCCTCGTCGGTTTCTTGCGTACTTGAATCTGGTTGTATCCAACTTTCATCGAAAGGTTCGGCCTGTAACCTTATCCACTCATCCACCAACAATGCAACATTCTCTGCTTTTATAACATTCGGCACCATACCTGCTAAATACCTGATGGATCTTACAGACTGTCTTTGCTTATCATTGATGGGTGAAGGACTTGCAAATGCTGCAGTAGTTTTGTTTTCCAAGGGCAATGTTTTAAGTAAACGTTTTTGCACATTCCAAGTAGAAAGACCGTGCACCTAAAAGTAATGTTTTTTTGTCATTAGGGGGTAAAGCAGAAACCACCTTTAATGTGTCCAATCCTATTTCAATAGATGCAGTTTTTTTCCAATACTCTGCGTTATCTACATTGAATGATTTCAATTTTTCACCCGATAAATCCTGATAACTTTCTCTCTTCAGGAACCGACCCATCACTTTTTTAACTAGGGATTCCATTTCATCATACAAAATGTGTAGCAAAGGAGCTTCAGTTTGAAAAAGTGATAAAAATTGATTTAAAATCAGAGAGATATTTTCCAAAAACAGAGCCTTTGCTAATAGCGATTTATCTTGCAAGGCTAAAGAAATACGTTTGTGACGAATAGTGTCCCTTGTTTTTGAGTCTTTGTTCTTCTTAAAGAAAGCTGCAATAACGTCATACAACTCTATAAAACGTTTTAAAGAGCACTGAAGTGTTAGCCAACGACTATTCACATGCCTCAAAAGTACCTTTTCAGCTTCAAAACCCATCTGGCTTTGAAGCGTTCGTAGATCTTCACTTTTTGCTGCTGAGTGTTTGAAGTAGTAGTAAAGGTCTATCAAAAATGTCTCTACATCACCTCCAAAAACATTCAAAGCTTTTGAAAAACAATTATGCACTTTATGCAATGAGCATGTCGATATGTCTAATAACTGTGGGTTTAAAGTTAAAACTTTTTTCTTCAATGACTTCATAACATTCGGCCCATCACTGAAGAAACACAAAAGGTTTAATCTTGGGAGTTCTTCCAAAACCTCAGACAAACAATTAAACAAGTCTTCAGCAGTTGCATGACCAATGTGAAAACTTTGCAAGTGCTGCACAGTCACCTGTTCACACTTTTCACTGTAAAATCTTATAAGGACATCCATCTGTTGATAACGCTTTTCTGGTAGAGGAGTTTCATCTACAGTAATAGAAAAAAATACAGCTGAATCTCTAATTTCCTTCAATAGTTGTTCTCGCAAGTAGGGTCCAATTCCATCAGAAATAAGGTAAGAAGTTTTTATTCTGGAACATTTAAAATCCTTGGCTATTTGAGAGTCAGAAAACATCTGTGGCAATACTATTGAAGCAGCATCACTAAAGGCATAAGGAACATTATTTACAGCTAAGGAAACGACGAACTGTATCTCAGAAGACAACACCTTATCATTATGGCTAAAGGAGGTAATAATCCCAGGTTTAGAAAGGTCAATTCTTCTCTGTGTAGCTGCCAGGAGGATGCCATCCTTATTTCGTCTTTTATTGCAACCTGCAATGTGTGTGGCATTTTAGGCATGTCTTTTTACAGCAGCAGACCCATGATGCTTACAATTTATTGTCACATTGCAGAATGTACAAATGGCTTTATCAGGTGCAGAACCAGCAATGCACCAGGTTGATATCAAGTCTCCATTATCATCAACTTCCTTTAAAACCTGAGGGTTAAACTTGCTGCACCTTTCACCTAAATCAATTGTGACAATAATAAATAACCATTTCATATTTTGTGCTTGCACAGTTACACATAACACAAAGTTGGGCCCATTTTACATTTACCAAATCAAGAAATCTTTATATAAACCGCCCCAATTTAACATTAATGTAAACAAAATAAGATATATTCAGCCTTTTACAATATAAACTTTTGGTAAATTAATCTTTTTTTGCAAGAGAACTCATTCTTTAATGAGATAAATATTATAAAGCAGAAAAACTATTCAAATGAACCCTTTAGAACAAAAGTTTAACAATAAGCAATAAAATTTAAAATTCCTACACCTTAATACTAAAATTCTAAAAAAAAAAATCAAAAAAATTAAATTTTAAAATGTTATTTTTTAGAACAAAATGAAAAAAAAAATCTAAAATTCAAAATTTATTTTTTTAGAACAAAATGAAAAAAATCTAAAATTCAAAATTTATTTTTTAAAACAAAATGAAAAAAAATCTAAAATTCAAAATTTATTTTTTAGAACAAAATGAAAAAAAATCTAAAATTCAAAATTTATTTTTTAGAACAAAATGAAAAAAAAATCTAAAATTCAAAATTTATTTTTTAAAACAAAATGAAAAAAAAAAATCTAAAATTCAAAGTTTATTTTTTAGAACAAAATGAAAAAAAATCTAAAATTCAAAATTTATTTTTTAAAACAAAATGAAAAAAAATCCAAAATTTATTTTTTAGAACAAAATTAAAAAAAATCTAAAATTCAAAATTTATTTTTTAAAACAAAATGAAATAAATCTAAAATTTATATTTTAGAATAAAATGAAAAAAAATCGAAAATTCAACACATTTGACGTCTCTTCCTATTTTTTTTAGAGATGAAACAAAAAATCGCCAATTAAAGTTGTTCCGAGATTGAGTTTTATTTTCTGGTTTCCAAATATCTAAGTCCATTCCATAGTGCGCAACCCGTATGTAGGGTTCCCGTATGCGAGTCAACTATCAAAGCATAAAACATAGAGGCATAAAATACAAAAACAAAAATCGAAGAGAAAAATTCAATTTCATCCCAACTCAACAATTCGGCACCGAAACAGCGGCAAGTTTAATTTTCTAGTTGTCAAATATCTAAGACAACACGACAGTACGTAACCTTAATAATCCGTGAGTCAACTCACAAAATGATAAAATTATTTTAAGTTTTAACAAATCTTTATATTAATCATTAAGGTAAAATTAATAACAACACTGCAACAAATAACGCAGAATACCACGTGTTCCTGAGTATTCGAGAAACTTTTTTGCGATTCTTAAACGGCAAAAATTGTTAAAAAAATATACATAAAACAAAAAGTTTCTACCCAATACATAATCAATGCAAACCGTGTATATAATTAAAATGTACTTACTATTTATGGCCATGTTCTAATTAAATCGTTCATAAAAATAAAATATATCACAACGACTGCTTATTCCATACTTGGCGTCTTTTTGTTTTTGTTCGTAGTACGACTCAGAACGGCAAAATCAGGGCCAAACTGTTTCGAGCATCTGTACTTGATAACTTGATTGGACGGTTCTGTACGTTCCGAAGCGCTACTCGAGTGAAGCGGGGAAAATCGTTACTACTAACTTAAACAAAGCTTCGCTCATTGGATAACCATTTCTACCGCCTCTTCAGCAAAAGTCTTTGTCCAATCGATTGGTTGGCGACATCATCGCTTTGTTGGCGACATTCATTGAGTGATTTTGGATAATTTCTATTAAAAAATGTCGCCAAGTAGTACTTTTGGCGCAGTTCGGCGCAATTTTTACTCAAAAAAGGCCTTTGGAGCAGTTTGGCGCAGGCTACCAAGTTTGGCGCACCTTGGCGCAATTGGCGCAGCTCTTTCACCCCTGATAATAGGCTTTACAAAATAATTTTCCTTTTTCAGGGATATTTCCACGGGAAACCCTAGGAATGAACAAATGAAAAATAATATAAATATCCATTAAGAATCACACAAGCAAAAAAATCTGACATAATTATATAGATTACAGATAGAAATTTTGAAATTGTGTGTGAAACTTCACAAATTTAGGGGTATGCATTAATCTTACAGTAGCTAAGTAGAGTTTATTAAACCCTTCTATCAAAATAAAAGACATCATTGTAATTTGTTTTTTTGTTTTATATTTAAAATGCTGGAAATCAGATTATTCACATATTATAATGAAGAATTTAAAAAAAAATATTGTTAATTATAAATATTTAAAAATTTACGACACGCCTAGCTCACAAAATTTTCATGGAAAAAGAATGTTTTTATAATTTTTTAATTATCATTTGAATATTAGTAATTTGATAAAACAAATTCTATTTTAAATGGTTGTACTACCTCAATCTTATTGAAACTACAAACTATAAATTAAAATAACTACTATGTGAATTAGATTTAGCTTATGATTTATTATTATATACATTATAAAAAAACAATAACTAAACAAACCCTTAAGCCTTTTTGTGAAACAGCTTTTTATTATAAGACATCCGGTTGATCTCATATAATCTATTTTAAAATGTATAAAAAAGAGAATGTGTTGTAAATGACAAGATAATAAATTTATAAAAATTATTTTATTCGGATCAAATCTATAAAAAAATTTATAAGAGAAAAAGATTTTATGTATTTATCGAATAAGAGAAAATGTACAACATACTCAGTAATTCTTTCGCAAAACAACAAACTTGGGAAATAAATTTTTAATTTAAATTACCTTTGCATAAATTCTGAAGTGGCAGGGTGATCTTTTAAATGTAGAAATGTGCTCCGCTCTGACAATGCAGTTTTCTTTGTTTTCATAAGGGTAGCCTAAAACAAACAAAAAAATCAGAATAACATGTCTGCAAGAACTTAAATAATTCTACAGCGCTTGCTGCCATGCTACATGGTTTTTAATACCGGGGCAGCAAACATTCACAGCCAGTGTTTTAGCTGTGTTTTCTGTTTTCAGTAATAGAAGGAGAAAAATAGAATTGGGGGATGCCCACAATTTGGATCTCCCTCCTCTTGAAAAGTTTGAGATAAATGCAATTATTTCGCTCTTGTATCAAATATTTTAGTAAATATCATTATTTATAATAAACTTTAAACTAAAGAGAGCAGGCTAGGTCGTTACTTTGTTTTTCAGCTCTTGCAGAATGAACTATAATAGTTTGGCTGATAAATGAGAACTGAAATTATGATGATTAAAAGCTTTTGTTTTTTGTTGAGTGAAAAGCATCTAAAAAAACAATATACAAAAGACATGTCACCCTGTATCTACCCACACTTCTAGCACTGCCTTTTTTTAAAATTGCGAAAAGAAATCACATTTTGTGAAACACATTGTTTGACATCCACTTTTTGATCCATTCATCATATTTGCCCATCCTCAAATGGGAATCCCAAACTCATGCAACTTTAATAAAAAAATTACCAACACGTGATAATATACTTTAGCGATTCAAACTTAAATTTAGGTAAATAAAAAAAGACACTCACTGAAGGAAGCAATATAAAGGCATATTTTTATCCTGCAGAACATGTTCCAAACTTGTTTCCTCCTTAAAAATTAAAATAACAGAAATATGAGTATTAAAAGAACAAACTATAAAATAGTACTTAAGATAATTTTTTGTTACAAAGCGATTAGGTGTGGGGAATAGTATAGCTACATGTTATTCAGAAACTACGAAAAAGCATTTTTTTTTAAAAAGCTAACTTACCAGACCTCTTCAAATCTAGAAATGTAATCGGATGTTCAAAAATCAAACCTACACATAAAATAAAAATTAACTGAGCAAAATGACTAAAAAACATTACAAAAAATAACTTGCCATCTGTCTTCAAATCTGGAAAAAATAATGGACGTTCAAAACTCATACCTACTTGTTAAAACGGAAGTATAAGAAATAACAAAAAAGCATTAAAAACCAAATCCCATGCACATAAAGCCAACGTCACCTACCTACAATACCATGCAGTTATTACCAGCGCCATCTACCCAAAAATTTCGCCGTAAAATACCCTATCACCAAAAGCCACAGTAGGTTCTTGGTTTTAAGTAATAATATAGTAATTTGGTAACGAAAGGACTGTCTTAGTTTTATTTTACAATCAAACATTTTTTTTCATCGTTGAAAAAATAATTTTTTTAAAAATTATTCAATGAAACACAAATAATTCAAATACAAAAAAATGACAATTTTTGAAATCCGATAAATTTGTCGAATTAAAATTGTGATGTTCCTGAAAAATTTAATTCTTTTTGCATTACAAACACATTCGCAAGACAAAATTGACTTTTACCTTGAATTTTGACAAAACAATAAACTATTTTTTTAAAAAAAACAATGCTAAAAGTCAGGAAATTTATTTAATTCTAAAAAAAAACCACATAAGACATTCAACAAAACTCAGTTAATTATATTGAATTGATAAATTCTGTTGTTCTAGCAACCGTTGAATTTTAGATCAGAAAATTCAAATAAAAATTAGTTTAAGACGTTAAAAACTTAGAAGGAAGTAAACATCAGCCGCTAAGCTTTAAGTATACAAAACAAAATGGGCAATTTTTACAGAATCATTAAGATTTATACAAACCATCATAAGATTTATGCATTCAACTAAAGAAACAATAAAATTTTACTTACTTCAAATTAACATTCCTATGCAGTCCAGTAGCTTCGCCATGATGTTTGTTCTCTTGGTGTAGGCTTTCCTTCTGCATGGGACTAAGAAACAACAACAATAGTTCTAAATATATAAACTTGTTAAGAACAACTATTTTATGCTTGTTGAATTTTTTAAAAAAAAGCTCCCCTAATAATCACAACTGTCAATATAATGATATTAGGATGGCAATAAATTTTAGATAAATATGTTGAGGAAACCGCAAAATCAACTTTGACTTGCCGTTGCCAAGAATTGTGTTGGTCTATTGCTATTAAAAATAATCTAAATTAAAGTAAAATTTAATTTGTTTGCGCTTCCAAGTAATAAGGGTCATAAACCTGCTCTGCATAAAAAAATAGTTAAATTCTAACAGCAGTAGGTCCTTTGTTAAGTAATTAAAATATAGTATTTTGGTAATGAAAACACTGTCATGGTTCATTCTACAATTAGACTTTTTTTATTGCTGAAATAATAATTTTTACAAAATATTTCAATGGAAAACAAATAATTCAAGCATAAAAGTTACCGCACAAATCCGATAAATTTGCCCAAATAAAATTTTATTCTTGAAAAATGAAACTTTTTTTATGCCTTACAGACACATTCGCAAAAAAAACTTTGACCTTGAATTTTGTCCAAACAATAAATTATTTATTATCGTCTGAATCTCCAGTTTTTACATTGAATTAATAAATTTATTGCATTAAATAAATAGCATTTAATGCAGTTGTTAAGGAGCTAGATGTTTATAGTAAATGATCGCATTAAGCCTTGTCCAACAACTAACTTTTAAAATCTACATTCCAATAAGTCAGAAATAAATACGATTATCGATATTTAGAAGAATATCGATAATCGTATTTATTTAGCGACCGTTGAATTTTAGAACTAATCATAATATTCAAATAAAAAACAGTTGGCGATATTAAAAACTTAGAATGAAGTATACATTAAATTCTAGATGCAAGAATTCATTTCTACACCAAAACATCAGCTATCTCTATCTACAAGAAATGTTTTGACCAGTGACCAGCATAGACATATAATTTCTTAATTACATTTTAAAAACGAATTTTTACAATCCCTGAAATATTGCAAACATTATTTATACGATATTTGTAAAAAAAAAGTTATACAAAAATCGCATTACAAAAGTTGTAACGTATTCGAATATGTAAAAATTCTATAATGCTTTCGTTTTGGATAGTGAGCTGTTGATTATTTTTGACTGCTTTAAATATACAATACAAAAAGTGGCAATTTTTACATAATCGTTAAGATTTAAAATGATAATACATTCAACTAAAGAAACAATAAAATTGTACTTACTTTTAATTAGCATTCCTACAGAACCACAGGACATGCAGCTTCGTCATTCGTCTTCCTTGTTTGTTTTGTTTGGTTTTGATTCTACCGGCACCGGGTTGAAAAACGTTACGGTTGCAGTATTATTCTCAAAACCGAAAATGAAGGGGTTTTCCCCTGCCGGATGTAAATTTAGGGGTGGTGCAGTAATTTTGCTAATAGATGGGCTAAAACTGTAAAAATACGGGGATAGCCCTCATTTTCTAACAGTTTAAGGGATATGGCCGTTTATTTAGTGGGTCAAACCGTATTCCATCGAATACGGCCCTTGCCCGTAAAAATTGAAGGGCAAATGACCGTAAATTTACAGTTTTTTTTTACAGTGTAGAACTTGAAAATACGGAAGCTAAAAAAGTGGTTCCTAGAGAAACAAAGCAGTCTTCAGGTGGTTTAAATTTAAGTTTGAAGCTTCCAGAGTTTAACATTCCTAGTTTTTCTGGCAGTAGTAATTTGGAATGGCTTTCCTTTAGGGATCTTTTCTCGGCATCAGTTGTAAAAAATCAGAATTTATCTGATGCTCAAAGATTGCAATATTTGGTAGGAAGTGTTAAAGGTGATGCTCTACGTGTCATACAATCTCTTCCTATAACTGATTCAAATTTCCAAATTGCTTGGGATCTGTTAGAAGAGAGGTATTCTAACAAAAGACAATTAGTATTTACATTGATTACACAAATTTTTGATATGCAACAATGTACTAGGGAAGATGCTTCACAATTATTATCCATTGTTGACACATCAAAAGAAGTAATTCGTTCGCTTCAAAATCTAGACCTACCATTAACTGGTTTCGCAGATAGCATTTTTGTGTATTCAATAATTCAAAAGCTTGATCCTGCTACAAGATCATGGTGGGAAAGAGGCCTGGAGGATGATAGGATTCCCACAATTGACGAATTATTAAAATTTATAACCCATCATGCCCGAGCTATACAACAACAATCAAACAAGATTTTCTCTAAACCACGTCAGCCAAGTGTTCCAAGTTCAGGAAAACCTGTACGTGTTTCTAGTTTTACAGCTCTAATTAAGAGCCAGTGCAGCTATTGTACTAGTAACGATCATGCCTTTTTTCAGTGCAGCAAGTTCAAAGATTTGACCACCTTGCAACGTAAAACCTTTGTGAAGGAAAACCGCTTGTGCTACAACTGCCTTAAGAATCATAAATTAGCAAACTATTCGAGTAAATTTACTTGTAGGGTGTGCCATAAAAAGCACAACACATTGCTTCATTTTGAATCCACCAATTCTACAGACAACGCCAGAGTCTTGTCGCCACATGCTGCTGAATTCGTGCCAGGTTCAGTTAATGAACCTACTTCCGTTCCTCAACAAACACTTACGAACGTGTCTTCATGTGTTTCGCATCAATATGCTTCAATCCAAGTGCTTTTATGCACTGCTATAGTGAAAGTGCTCGATTATTCAAATCAATTTCAACAGTGTAGAGTGCTTCTCGATCCAGGTTCCCAGGCTTGCTTCGTGACAGAATCGTGCTTTTACAGGCTTGGCCTTTCTCGAACCAGGGCAAGGGTTGAAATTTCATGTCTTGGATCATCTAGTGCACATACTAATGGAGTCACCAACCTCAAGTTTACACCTCACTTCAAGGAGTCTCCTGAATTTATCACTTCAGCTTTCATAATCAACAAAATAATCGGTGATATTCCACATTTCTCGTTACCTTCTGATACAGCTGCTCCATTCCGTGATCTCAAGCTGGCAGACCCAAACTTCTTCCAGTCAGGTCCGATCGATATCTTGCTTGGAGTAAATATTGCCTTGCCAATGCTAAAAGGAGAATTTCTCAAAACAACTAAAGATGGACCTTTTGCTGTTAGATCAGACCTGGGATGGATCATTTCAGGTAATGTCAGCACAGAAATGTCAGATTCGTCACCTATCCATGTCAATCATCTTCAATTGAGTACAGAAGAAGTGCTTGGCAACTTTTGGAAACTAGATGAAGTCCCTACAGCCAATTTGCTTACCAAAGAAGAGCAAGCTACTGAAGATTATTTTACAGCTACGCATTCAAGAGGAGAGGATGGAAGGTATACAGTGAAACTACCGTGCCATACTTCGCCAGCTCTCCTGGGAGATTCATTACAGACTGCAATGCGTTAGTTCCAGTCTCTGGAGAGATCTCTTATCTCCATACCTGAAGTCTATGAACGCTACAGAGGTTTCATCCGCGAATATCTAGCACTTCAGCACATGAAAAAGGTTCCAGTGTCAGAGAAAAATTCGAATCCCAAATTCTATCTACCCATGCAGTGCTTAGGGAAAGCAGCTCTACGACAAAGCTTCGTGTCGTATTTGATGGATCGTCCAAGTCTTCTTCAGGTCTGTCCCTCAACGATATACTCCATACAGGCCCAAGAGTTCAACCAGAACCTTTTCACATTCTTTTACGTTTCAGAACTTTCCCAGTTGCAGTGTGTGCTGATGCGGAGAAGATGTTTCGCCAAATAAGAGTTCATTCGGATGCTGCTGATCTGCAGAGGATCCTCTGGAGAGACAGCCCGAGTGATCCCATTGAAACGTTTCGTCTCACGACTGTTTCGTATGGTACAGCTAGTGCTCCTTACTTATCTACAACAGTAATGAAACAGCTTGCACTTGATGAGAAATTAAACTTTCCCTTGACTTCCAGAGTTTGCCTCGGGGATTTCTACGTATATGATTTCTTCAGTGGGGCCGATTCTGCAGAAGAAGCTGAACAACTTACTGATGAATTATGCAAGATGAGTAGTGGAGGTTTCAAACTTCACAAGTGGTGTTCCAATGTTCCAGCAGTTTTGAAGAATATTCCTAGTGATTGTCAAGCCATAGATCACTCATTGCCTATTGCAGAGGACAAAACCATCCAAGTTCTAGGCATCGTTTGGAATCTAGGTATAGACTTTTTTCATGTGTCCATTTCAACTTGTGAACATCAAGAGCTGACAAAGCGTAAAATTCTCTCGGACATAGCCAAACTGTTTGATCCATTGGGTTGGTTGGCTCCAGTTGTAGTTTTAGCCAAAATCTTTATCCAAGAGCTTTGGAGTCACAATCTAGGTTGGAATGATGTTCTCAGTTATTCGTTGTCTTCTCGTTGGAGAGCATTTCACTCACAGTTATCCCTACTGGTCAACTTTAAGATACCTAGATTTGTCATGTGTGATCAGCCCCTAGATATTCAAATTCATTCCTTTTGTGATGCTTCGGAGAGAACTTATTGTTCTGTTATTTACGTTCGATCAGTTACTCAAGATCACAGTATAACAGTGAGACTTTTGACTTCAAAGACTAGTAGCTCCTGTGAAAACACATCATCCCATGTTCCAGGAATTGACAACCCAGCTGACAGCAGTACCAGAGGTCAACCTTCAGAGTTCTTGTCATGCGACCTCTGGGTTCAGGGTCCCAGTTTTCTACGTAAACCTTCCATTGAAGTTTTCTTGAAGCAATCGCCTTCCAGTATTTCTTTCCTGGAGACACAATTCGTTGAGGAAAGAGCTTCATTTCAGCAGCTACCGTGTTTTAGCCACCACCAGTTATTTTCAAGTTTTCGTCCTTTTCCAAACTGTGTAGAGTTTTTGCTCGGATGATACGTTTTCTAAGCAATTCGAGAAAAACAGCTAAATACATAATCGTGTATTATTTATCGTTAGATGAACTTTCTAAGGCAACAATCACCGTAGTGAAACTAGTACAGTATGCAGAATTTGGACAACAGATTCATTGTTTGAAGACAAGAAAGTCATTAGGGTCTTCTAGTAAGTTACTTTCACTTTGCCATTTCTTGGACCGGGAAATGGCGTTAAGATGTTGGTGGAAGACTAAAAGACTTCGTGTTGTTACGTTGAGAACTGCTTCCGGTGAACTTACTTGCCAAATTACAAAACTTTGTAAACTCCCTGTTGAATAATGTTCTTTTGCTACTGAATTTGTTCTATTTAATGTTGTTTAATTAAATTGCTTATGTTTTATTTTCAGTGTCTTGAAACCCCTTGGGATTTCAAGGGCGGGAGAATGTTGAATTTCGTATTAGTAGTTTATTTTTAGGTTCCTTGCTAGATGGCACCAGCAGCGATTCCATGTTTGCTGATGTCATAGGAAGAAGAGGCGTTGCAGATTTTGATAAGCTTCACCTGCAGTGTTCAGACGGTTCCATGAGTTTCACCAAGTGTAGTGCTAATTTCTTATTCAAAAAGAAGCTTTGTATTGTTTTCGAAGATTTCTATGTTGTGATTAACTATTCCTATTTTAAGTGTTTTTACCATTTTCAACTAGTTGTTTTATTCAAGATGTATAAGAAGTTATTTGTCGTCAATTAAAGAAATTACAGTCCACAAGCTTGGTGTGTATCTATTCAGCGTAGTCTATTATTCGTTATTAACCATATTTGAACCAGCGACTCTGTTACTTTGCCCTTAAGTACTGGTTTTTTTAAGTTATGAAAGACTGGTAGATTGTTTAAAGAGGAGGTTTAGCTTCGTTTACAAAAAATATCACCAACTGGTTTCGTAGGAGGATCATTCTCTGTAAAAGGGACAAATCGATGTCCCGTATACCTTGCTCTTTATTTTTAAATTATATATGCATGTTTGTGATTGATTAGTTTAAACCAGTGGTTCCCAACCGTTTCTGGACCATCGCCTCGCATTTTAGGTTGATCAACATCCATCGCCCCCTTTTAATTTTCATGTTATGTCTAATCATAATTTGAGTTAAAGTGTAACTATAAAACAGTTTTATAACACTTACTACCGTCTATAAAAGCAACCAAAGAAACTTTATCCGGTCACTTTTAAATAAAATAGAAAAAACATAAAACACATATTTTTAAAGAACAAAAGTGAAATAATTAACTAAGATATTTTTACTGGTTTCTAGAAAATTTAAGAGTTTAATGTAAAAATTGGCTGGTTTGGTGATGGTTGGAGAATGGTTTAACTGTACAAAGGTACAACATTATTTTAATTTCTCCCTTTGAATACTCATCGCCCCCTGATCGCCCCTCAAGAATTTTTTGCCCCCTTGATAACACAAATCACCCACTTGGGGGCGATAGCCCCCAGGTTGGGAACCGCTGGTTTAAACTGACCCACAACCAAACTTGTCCTACTAAAAAAATTTCTATAATAAAATATATAAATTACTTACAGAAAATTTCGTTTAAATACCCGACTTGTCACTCCCTCACGTCCCTACATGCTTTTAGAACTTTTAACATCATAAAAAAGGCCGTTTTAAATAAATCCTTTTAGCGGAACTATATTTATGGTTAACTAGTTTCTGTAGTTTTCGAAAATGAATATAATGTTTTTCTACCCTTAATAGTTTTATGTAATTTTATGAATATGTAATGTCCCTGGGTTATAGAGTCACTCCGACAACACTGATGTAAAGTTCAACTAAAAACTTACTAGACGACTAAGAAATCGAATTTAAATTTTCATGTTATTCTTAAAGAATTGAGGCTTCTAAATCAACCATCAGTTGTTAGTTTTGTTTCATGACTGATAACGTTTTTACAGTACCTTTTAATATAAAAAATAGCATGCAAGTCTTTTGCCATCGTCACTCCCTCAATCTCATTTACCAATTATAGATAAGTGTGAGTATTTTTTTACTAGTATCAACTTGTGGGCATTTAGATGTAGATTAACATATAATCACTAAATCTGATATAAATTCTTTGAAAATTATATTATTTGATTTTTCCTGCGGAATCATCACTCCCTCACACATTAAGTCTCATAACCTTAAATCAGCGCCATCTGAAGGGGACCTTTGAGTTTCTCCGACTTTTAAACAACTGTTTTCGTTGAGAACTACATTACTGGTAGAAACGCAATGGTAAATCAGCACCGTCTAGCGGTGATACCATTTTGATATTATGCGTGTGCTGAACCGCCACAGTGCATTAGGGTAACTTCTTTCAGCACCTTGTATTGCAAAGAGACTCTGGTGTCATTATCTCGTTTAAGAGGTCTCGAGTAGAGCTTGTCATTGAGTTTAGCCATATGAGTTTCTAGTAACTCAATTCTAAGTTTGTTTCTGATGTACCTACGGGCCTCCACCATCTTAATGAGAATCTTGCTTTAGCTAACTTGAAGTTAGTTATGCAATTAAACATAATTTCAAGAATAAATTATTTAATAATATTAAGGAGCAATATACAGGGAAAGCTATCTGTGGCTTTAGAGAATGACCCAACCACAAATTCTGAATAGCGGATAAGAGGGATAGCGTTGCAAGCGCATTCAAAAAAGGGTTCCAAAAAAAATCATTCAACCCGTCAGGTAGCGCTGCTTTAGAAAATCGTTTGGTCTGCTGTTAAACTGCTGCCAACATGCAACGGCAACAGAGCGTTCGCAATTCAGTCATTTGAAGTTCGTGTTCAAAATGTCATGCAAACGCAATTGTAGTTAGTTGCTTTTATCATTTTTACTTTCAATGACCTAATATGAAATATGAGGTAATGACACAATTGCGATGGGGTCGAGAGAAATTTTGTGTTTTCCACACGTTTTGGAAGGTTTTTATTTTAAAAAATGGTTTTCGAACATTGGTCCGTCTGTAGTCAGTCTGAAACCCCTCTACAGTTAGAACTAAAAGGGCAACAGACTTCAAATTTTTTACACGAGTTCCCATTACGCGTCGGACGTCATAATAAGGTTTTCAAACAAATCGCGCATACGCAAAGGGTAGTTGCCATGGAACTTTTTATATCTGAAAGTTATTGGAATTACATTACTGTGTATATAATTGTTTTTAAGAAATTTATTGAGGGGTAATTAAAAGTCGCGTGTTTTACACCGACCTAGTTTTCCTTTTATTAAAAAAAAATTCTCATCGATTTTAATTTTATTTGAGGATTGGTAAAAAGTAATCGTGGGTTATCAAAAAAAAAACCCCTGAAAAAACATCCCAGTCGCAATGTTGATTTTAGAATTATCCTTATTTATATTTGCTGAGCTATCAG
Organism: Oedothorax gibbosus; assembly: GCA_019343175.1. Classification (NCBI taxonomy): domain Eukaryota; kingdom Metazoa; phylum Arthropoda; class Arachnida; order Araneae; family Linyphiidae; genus Oedothorax; species Oedothorax gibbosus. The sequence goes on from JAFNEN010002078.1 coordinate 18,034, forward strand.
TATTGTAATACATGTTATAAGATATTTATTGTAACCTTCTTCATGTCACAAACTGTTAAAGCAATATACTTGTGGACTACTGGTTTTTTCTAAAATAGGAAAGACTGGTCAATGGATATCAAATTAATCCTATCGCTTTTAAAGGTCCCGTTCAAGTTAATTTTTAATTTTCAGGCGCTTGATATACAGTAAATACCTATTCTTGGCGTGGTTGAGTTGTCAATAGTTCAAATAGAATTTTTTTTATCAACATGGCCTATACTCAGAGCCTGATTTTCGGCAGAACAAATGGGACGGGGGCAGGGCCCCCACTTCAAAGCTCCCCCAAAATTTGTTTAAAAAACATGGATATTAAGGGAAAAAATGCTTAAATTGTCATAAAAAATACTATTATATACAATCCCCAATTGAACCAAATGCCATTAATTGTTCACTGTGCTTTCCCTTGATATATTTATAAATTATAACCTAGCCATGTGGAAAAGATAGGCATGTTATTTAAATATGGTATGACATAATATGCCTAATCTTATGAATGTATTATTATTTTTTTCAAGTAAATACAATGTTTACACATGTATTTAAGATAAGTGTTAGAGGTTATTTCTTGATACAAATTCAACATAAAAAAAATCACATTCATAGATTTGTATTAATGTATGTAATGGGGGCCCCCAAACTTGCTTGTGCCCTGGGTCCAAAAAGTTTTAAATCGGTCCCATATTTTGTTAATAAACGTTATTCATGAAACGCAAATATATATTTTTTTTTCAAAAAATATATATTTGCAATTCTACTTTCACCTGAATCTCAAAAAAAGAAATCAATAGCCATTATCGATTTTTTTCCAGAAAATTTATATATGTGTAATGAACAAAACAAGTGACGTCAGAAGTAGGTATTACAATGGGTTGAGGTGAAAACTAAAACAATATGAAAAATAAAATTTTAGATCAAGTCATAACGAGTAATTGAGAGATGAAGCTGCTATTAGTTATTTATTACAAGTGTTACGATGATTGAAAAAATATATATAATCTTCTTAAATATAGTGTTAGCGAAGCTATTTCAAAGTAAATTTTTATCTTAAACAAGTAGGTTTGTAACAGAATCTTTCACTTAACCAGCTTCCACACATTTGTGTTTAACAGGAAAAAACGCGCCAAACACAACATTAATTCTATATTAAACATTTATTTTGGCTAGTTGCATTTATTTTCTTTCGAAAATTCAATAATCATTTTTTATCGTTTGCTAAAATAATTTATATTTCAAAGAATAAATATGTAATATTCTTCTCTTTTGATAGAAAGAAAACATTTCATATCAACATACAAAGAATCTCTTTGTGAAATACATTTGACGTCATTTTAAACTGATTTATGGCGCAAAAATAAATTTATCTTAATTTATTGTAAAGAATTAAAGTTTATCGAGCGATTGCTGCGAATTTCAATGGTGGTGTAATTCTAATAAAAATGGCTTCCTATGCTTTTTAAATGAGCATTAAATTTTGCAGTTTTTTAAATAATTGAAGTACTTCGAATTCGAATTCTTTTCTCAAATTTTCAATGTATTCTAATTTCGATGCGCTGAATTTTTTGACGTATCACACTTGTCCGTAGCATTTGTAGTTTTAGCTATGAAAGTGGGTGACGGACAGACAGACGGACTGAACGATTATAATATCTTCCACTTTTTACGTTATAAACGTAGAGTGGAAGCTAAAAAAACTATAATTATTCAATATTTCTAGGTAAAACATGTTTGTTATCCAGTTTAACATAATTCCAAAAATAAAAAATATATTTTAAAATGAAGGGTTAAATACTGTAAAAAATTATTGGTGCTTCAGAGAATGACCCAACTACAGTTTCTATATAGTGGATGAGAGGGATAGTGTTGCAAGTGCACTTAAAAAAGGTTCCAAAACCCGATACACCCGTCAGGGTGCGCTGA
>JAFNEN010002080.1:0-18871 GCA_019343175.1 Oedothorax gibbosus
CTAGATGGTTGGTTAGTTTTGAATTAATCGTCGCATAGAGCTACACGAGGGCTATCGGCGACGGGCGTCGTATTTCAGAACCACAGTCAAGTGACGAGCCGACACACCTGAGTAGGCACCCGACGCAACCGTTAAGGGCAACATCGTACGCAGCGTTAGGATTTTGGAGGATATTTAACGCGCCCTCTACACGGGGTATTATTTGTCGGACATTTTTGGCCGCACGGGCCGTTTATAGGTTGGCAGTTATTTTGGCGATGCCCGGACACCCGAACCTGGGACCTTCCGCATGCTAGGCGAATGCGAACCGAATGGGCTCCCCAGCCCCCCCCCCCCCCTAATGGATGAAATATATTTTTCTAATCCACATTACTTCAGCTGTATTGAATATTTTTTACAAACGTTTTTTTTTTTTCATATGATAAATGTATCTGGTTACAGCGCTCATATAATCCCACTTAATGAAATGGGTATAAATATTTTTTCATTTCAATGAATATTTTTACAGCTAAATATTCGAACCCATTTCAAAAAGTGGGATTGTATAGAACCCTGTAAAACAGGTACAGTTATCATATTTGTTATTATCAAGAAACAAAACCGTGATGCTTGAAAAAACAGTACTTACCCCACTTGTTGTGAAATATCCAACCATCAATGGAGCAACTATTCCACTGAGGCATGCGATGCCATTGGTGAAACCGTACAAGGTACCTAGGAACAATTAAGATATTGAATATTTATTTTATTTGTTTTGGTTTATTATTATTCATGTACCTCAAAATTCGTTGGAACCATTTAAAAAAACACAACGGTTTTTCTCTTTTCAATGATCGTGAATACCGTAAAGCAATTGCCATTGGGGGGGGGGCCGACGGAATGTTAGTCCATCATTGAGCTAGAAGAAACGTGGAGTGAGGTGTGTGATTCACTGAACAGGGCAGCAAACGAGCCGGTTCAATAATGAAACGCGGAGGAATACACGGCACTGCAGCAGAAACGAACCCGGGCAGAAAACCGAGAAACTTGCCTATTTCGCTATTGGGTTCGTCTTCGCTGGTTCTTAGTTAGTGTGTGATCCACATGGTTATTTCTTTAAAAAGTTGGAATTTAAAGTGAAAGAAAGTTAATTTCTTTCGCACTAAAAATGTTAAAATACATTTAGGAACCCAAGTCAATATGATAGAAGGTCTCATACAAGCATTGCATGCAAGTGTAGGGAAAATAGTCCTTTTTTGCCCTGTTCGCTCAAAAGGGTGTGAGTGGGTTTTCGGCTCGCTGACACCTCACTCCAGTTTTCCCTTCTAGCTCAATGCAGTCCATAGTTTCCTAGTTCCTACATAATGCCTTTAGAATTCTATCAACAGTAAGAATTCAGCAGTCTGTAGATGGAGCAAAAAGACGACTGGTACGCCTATATGGATTGCACATATGCTCATGAAGTAACGCTACCATGTCCTTCGTTTTCGATCAATGTTGCTTCGGTATGTATATTCTTTATAATAATACGATAACTAATAGATTTTGAAAAAAATATAATGGATAATTAAGTACTTTTATTCATTCTAATGGATAATTAATTACCTCAATCAAGTAGAATGTTTGAAAACAAACCTTAGCCCCTACCCTACTACCCACAAATGGAACGGAACTGTTGAACCATAGTAGTCCTGCGAAACAGAGCTGTATTGTTGTTTTACGGTAACTGAACTGTGACCCATAGTAATTCTGGGAATAGAACGGAACTAAACCCAATACTCTTGCAACTCTGGCTCAACTCTATGTGGGTTGCAACTCTGCAACCCCTACAGCCAAGACAACTAGTTTCCGATAGAATGTAAATCTACACTCTTAAAACAAACAAGCGGTTTTAACTCAGTCTGAGTTAATTTCCACTCCTTTCCGTGCCGAAAATGCACTTCCCCTATAAGAGTGGATTTCACTCTTTTTGCGGAGTGGGTAAAAGAAATAAAAGAAAACAATCTACGTCCTACACTCTTAAAACGAGCGGTTTTAACTCAGTCTGAGTTAATTTCCACTCCTTTCCGGTGCCGAAAATGCACTTCCCTTATAGGAGTGGATTTCACTCTTTTGTTTTAAGAGTGTATGTCATTCCTCGAATGCGGAGGGCATTATCATGTAGAAGGCTGTGGTCTCACCTGCGAGCGGCGGGCACATGTCGACATGCGTCACGTTGAATCCGGAGTACTTGAAGCCGCTGATGAACATGAAGAGCGAGAAGAAGGCGACCGCCGCCGTCGAGTCGCAACCGCTCAGCGAGATGCCCACCAGGCACGCGCACGCACCGTACAGCGCTGCACGAAAGAAGAAAAAGTGAGCATACTTTATTAGGGCAATTGCAAATTTTTATACAAAAAAAATAGGCTACTTTCCCATTTCGCTTATTACTTTTAGCGACCCAGGATAGTTCAGTCCATACAGAATCCCAAATATCTCCTAAAAATTGCTATATACAGTCCCTGGACAAATTATTAGACGCACTGCAAGATTTCATGTAAAATATTAAATTCCGAGTGATATTGTTCCGTTTTATTATTTTAATTGGATTTGTTTTTTATTTTTATATTATCCAATCAATACCGATTTATTTGACAGAAATAAAACAGCTTTCATTTAGAAAAAAGCATAAGTTTATTAAGTTTAAAGAAAAATGAAATTAATTTTAGTAAAAGTCAATATTTAGTGGAGCCACCTTTAGCGCTATCAAAGCTTTCATTCTGCGAGGCATGCTATATCAATGCAAGACTGTACTGTCTCCTGCATTTGAGGATGATGATTTCACACATAAATCATCTTATAATAAATAATTATTATAAATTAATCTTAATCATAATTATTTTAAAATAAATACAAATATGTAGTCTACAACAATTCTTTTAAATAAATGCAATAATATTGTAGTTTAAATATACCATTATTGCATAAAACTCTTAAGAAACATAAAATTACTAAATAAAAATACAGTGCGTCTAATCATTTGTCCAGGGACTGTAAAAGTAAGGTTTTTTTTCTCCAGAAATTTGGCTTATGATAATTTATATATTTCCTGAAAAGTGTTTATATATTTTTTATATTATTATTATTATTATAATTATAGATTTTTTAGGGTAAGGGTGGTCCGAAACGTTTTTATCCTTGGTCCCACTCTGAGTGAAACCATACAAAATAGATACATTTTTTTTCGCTAAAAATTGTACTGCAGAACTGTTTCAGACAGTTTTCAATGTTGTGCCCTCACCGTACAGTGCTGCACTGGGAAGAAAAAGTGAGCATACTTATTATTTGTTTAACGGGACGCATTACCCAAAATTTAGGTCTGCCCAGAAAATAATTAACATGCTCGAATGTTGTGAGCTAAGGATATTGCAAAAAAAATAGGATTCTATTATAATGGTGGAGGTTTATTGAAAATGATATAGTGGTTTGGTAAAATGGGGTTTTGAAATTTTATGTTGATTTTTTAAATTTTAATTTTTTCAGCTTGTGAATGGTTAAAACCCTAAGGCTTTTAGGTAAATTAATGTAGAGCTCCAAATTTTTTTTCCTATGTTGAAACATTTGAGTTTAACAAAAGTTGGTATGGGATATGGTCTAGTGTGAATAGTTTTTTTTTTTAAAAAATGCTGAAGGTGAAAATTAAAAAAAAATCTTATTTTTTAGCCATTTTATACTTAAAGCTACATAACTTTTTTTGTTTAAACTGATAGCTCAATATCCATACCAACTTTTATTAATAGATGTTGTGGGAACATTTTGAAAAAAAAATCCATTACAAAATTTTTTAATTGTAGGAAGAGTAGCATTTTGAAAAAAACGTTAAAATTTTCAAATTTTTTAATTTTTAAAAAAACTTACGTTTTAATATTTATTATTTTTTCGTATATGTTTATTGAATGGTTAGTTCTTTGTAAAAATAGTTTAATTTGAATGCTAGCAATAAGAGTACTGGATTTTGTTTTTTGGGTACCGCGTCCCCTTAATTGCAAAGTTTTATATAAAGAAAATGGGATATTTTTCCATTTCGAAGCGAAAAGTAGGCCAAAAAATGTACAGCCGCCGCCCAAACGGAATATTTCTAACGATAAACCGTAGAAAAAAGACCTCCTTTTGCAAGGTCTCCGAAATCTGCTTGACTCTCTGAAATACGTCATTTTTTTTTGTATACACATAATGAATTAGCTGCTTCGATATCGGTATTTTTGAAACATTCCAGTTCATAATACAAAAATTTGCATTAAGGAAAATTGTAAAATGAAGTTGTGAAGGAAATTCTGCAAAAGTCCACATTCGTGGGCCTTTGGAGCGAAGATTACAAAGGCAGTACCGTTTCCAAATTTAATAAAAAAATAATTTAATTTTAATCTGTTGTTGTTGGTACTAATGCCACTTGGGAAACCCAAGCTCTTCCGTGGGGCGGTAAAGGATTAAGGCGAACGGGTGCGGTTCCTGAGGAGGGATGCCCGTTAGAGACTACACGGCAGGAATCCGTCTTGGCATCGTGCTGACAGATGCTGCCATCTATCCCCATCTCCGCAATTTAGACATGTCCCTGAATGGGAGGAAAATAGTCTCCAGGGACCTGTACCCGTGGGAAACTACGCCATGACCGCCCACAGGACTTTCGGACCCACAGATTTAACGAGCACCTACTCCGCATATACTCGGTGGGTCTTCAGTGGTATCAGGACTCGATCGCGGGACCTTCCGATTCCGAGAACGTGGCCTTAACCACTAGGCTATCCACGGCCCCAATCTTAATCTTCTTTTATCAACTGAATGAACCAAAGGTGATTTAGTGCATATTCAGGGTCATCTGTTTAAGTGAGGAATCTGCTACGTGTTCACCACGCCCTGGCAAAGTGCCTGATCCTTCATGAATCCCGTTAGGCCCGGGGACTAGGACCCCCAAATTTTAGGAACCCCTAAAATTTCCGTTTCTTTTATGAAAAATGTGGTGGATTGCCAAAATGTCAGAGAATTTAGAGGCTTTCCTTTGGTTTTAGCTTGAATTTAACTTATAGACATTGAGCTAATATGATTGATATTATAAGGAAGCTGATAAAATAGTAGAAAAATCTGACACATCGACCACTGGCACTATTATAACGGGTGATCATATGCAAAATTTTCCGTAAAGGGGCTATCCTAAAAATTTTATGTGCCTACAATCCGTTCTTTTCTAGATAAGGCCCTGCTAACAATTTTAGTGAACGCGAGTAGTCTTTTCGAAGGTTGTTGTCACAATCCGACACAACAATCCAGTGACTGTGAGACATTGAGCTAGAAGAAAAGTGGAGTGAGGTGTGTGATTCACTGAACAGGGCAGCAAACAAGCCGGTCCAATATCGAAACGCGGAGGAATACACGGCACTGCAGCAGAAACAAACCCGGGCAGAAAACCTAGAAAACTTGCCTATTAGGTTCGTCTTCGCTGGTTCTTAGTGATCCACATGGTTTTTCTTTAAAAAGTTGGAGTTTAAAGTGAAAGAAAGTTAATTTCTTTCGAACTAAAAAATGTTCAAATACATTTAGGATCCCAAGTCAATATGATAGAGGGGTCTCATACAAGCATTGCATACAAGTGTAGGGAAAATAGTCCTTTTCTGCCCCTGTTCGCTCAAAAGGGTGTGAGTGGGTTTTCGGCTCGCTGACACGTCACTCCAGTTTCCCTTTCCATCTCAATGTTGTGCGATGAGGGGCACTTACCTATGGAGTTGAATATCTTCCTGACTGTGGTGATGGCCAGCCGGTCTGTGGCGATGAGTGTGTCGGCGGCGAACGATGCCATCACGGCGCCCACGCACTCGAACAGATTCGGGAGACCCGTCAGGAGACCGCTCTGCAAAAGATAAAAAAAATACTCTAAAAATAAAAACTAAACTCAACAGCATATTAGTGGGCCAAGGCATGCCGTGTCCACTATTGGGAATAAAGGAATCGGATTTTTTTTAAAAAATATTTTCCATAAATAATTTTTACAACACAAATTTGAACGAATTTCAAAAAGAGGAATAATAAACTGTAAGTCTGTACATATGAAAAAAAAAACCGTTTGTAAAAATATTGAATACATCTGGAGAAATGTGGTTTCGAAGATATATTTTTTTTATCGGATTAACACAGAGGTAAAGGTTTAGAGACCCGCGGTCAATTAGGCTCGTTCGTCCTTAAGACTTTTAGCCGATTTGTTAGTTTTAATGTATGATAGATATTATAATTGAATTTAGTCGTCAGATACTCAATGCCTTATATGTCCTTAGTCTGTCAGCAGACCACCGTGCAAAAAAAAAGCGTGTGGGTCTCAGTCGGTGACACATTTGAACCGCTTTAATAAAACACCCGCGCGATTTACAAAATGAAGAGTACAGGGGAAAAAGAACTTCACTGCATATGAATCTTGGGCCCAGTGGATTAGTGGTAGTGCTTCGCATTGCCACGCCACAGGTCCGCAGATCGAATCCCGGATTGGGCGATGTTGACCCATCCTTTCATCCCTTGAGTTGTTCGATAAAATGGGTGCCAAGCATGCTTGGGAACTAAACACTGGGGTTTCCGCGTGAGGCTGACCCCAGAGCCCTAGGTCACAAAAGCTGAAATGGGCACGGCAGGCCTTGGCCCAATAATGGTTGTTGTGCGCCGAGGAGTTTAGAGAGAGCATATGAATCTGCCTGCATCAGGATTCTTTGGCAACAGTAGCGAGTCATCGCCTAAACTGGTGTCAGGAAACCGGTCTACTCCGCTTTGTTTCTCTCTCGCGGCAACCCTGATTCACGCCAGAGATCAATGGACACGAGTCACACGTTTGTACCGCGAAAGAAGAACTGAAAGAAAAACCGGTTTCCTATCGGCAATGTCCGCCATAAGCACAAAAGAATACATAAAGGTTCCTACGCAATGAAGTTGTTTTTTCCCCTTCATATATAAGAGCGACTCACCGTCTCCAGGCCGAGGTGGTGTACGGTGGTGAGGTAGTTGGGCAGGTCGATGAGGAGGGTGGCGAACCCGAAGTACATGGCGACGTGGGACACCAGCACGGACCAGAAGGGAAGCGAAGTCGCGATCTTCCTGTACAGCGCTTGCGGCCTCTTGGAAAAAACAGGAAAGAAGTTCGGGAAAAACTAAGAATAGCCTACACTCTTAAAACAAACGGGCGGTTTTAACTCAGTCTGAGTTGATTTCCACTCCTTTCCGTGCCGAAAATGCACTTCTCCTATAGGAGTGAATTTCACTCTTTTTCGGAGTGGGTAAAAGAAATAAAAGAAAACAATCTGCGTCCTACACTCTTAAAACGAGCGGTTTTAACTCAGTCTGAGTTAATTTCCACTCCTTTCCGTATCGAAAATGCACTTCTCCGATAGGAGTGAATTTCACTCTTTTGTTTTAAGAGTGTATTTTTCTGGTACCATATTTAATGGGGTAACGTTGGCGCTGGAGGGTAATTTCGGTCCTAAAGGAAAACTTTGGCCATGGAAGGCATCATTGACCCTCGGCGGTAACTTTGGCCCGACCGTTTCAATCTATAATACCTTCTCCTTCCGAACACCATCTCAATTGTTCAGGACTAGACAACCGAGCCCAACAACAAGGTGATATTTTTAAATTATATTGGAACGCAAGAGCGCTTATGGATTGTTGAGAAAACGTCTGCCCCCTCTTCACCTGTTACCTCGAACTCTTTGATGTTTTGTTTTGTTTGTATTGTTAGTTGTTTCCCTTGTTCGCTTTGTTGTTCATGTTTATATTGTTCCTCACGTTCATGTTTATATTGTTCACTTTGTTGTCGACGATGAGATCTTTATATTTCCTGGTGTAATTTCCCAATTAAAGCCATAAGTTAAAACAACCTTCTCCTAAAATACATTATTTAAAAATGCTTGCCTTGAATGCTAAAGGTCCCAGATTCGAGCCCGGACATCGACAAAATAACTGCCGACCTACATTCTTAAAACAAAAGAGTGAAATTCACTCCTATAGGAGAAGTGCATTTTCGGCACCGTAAAGGAGTGGAAATTAACTCAGACTGAGTTAAAACCGCTCGTTTTAAGAGTGTAGGACGCAGATTGTTTTCTTTTATTTCTTTTACCCACTCCGAAAAAGAGTGACATTCACTCCTATAGGAGAAGTGCATTTTCGGCACGGAAAGGAGTGGAAATTAACTCAGACTGAGTTAAAACCGCTCGTTTGTTTTAAGAGTGTATATAAACAGCTTGCGCGCTAAAAATGTCCGACAAAATAATATCCCCTTGTAGAAGGAACGAACAACTAGTGTCTAATTCCAAATCATCTTTATTAATAATTTTTTTATAATAAGTTGAGTTTCAGGTTAGCTCTTACTTTTTGTATCGGGTGGATGTCGCCGCTAATTCCGTACAGCGCCAATTCTTGCGGAGAAATTCCAGAGCACGCGTGGGGCGATTCTTGCACAAATATAAACCAGAATATTGTCCACACGCATGCAATGGCGCCTGCAAAAGAGAATTCAAATGTAAGCACGCAAAACTATATGTTATGATATTTTTTTAAAGCATGATTTTTTTCAGGGTGGATAGTAAATATATTTTAAAAGTGTATTATATATATATTTTTCATGTAAGTATATATGACATATTATAACTTAACCCCCTCAAAGTCATATATTTTGTACCCAATTACACTTAATAACTTAAATTATCTTTTTCATATATATCCTTAATATCACTTAGTACTTTAACATCCCAACCACACCCTGTCGGCGACAAACAGACGCCTAGATCAATTCGTTCCCACAGAAACTGTTCAGTCATCACTTTTTTTTAATTGATCTTTCAACTCTCTCATGACTCTGATTGGTCCGTGAAGCAGAGCTCGAGAGTTTTCGCCATATTTGTGGGCATTCGATCACACTCTCTCGTCGGCTGCAGACGACAAATTAACTTTCTCCTGATGAAGAACTCTTAATAAAAGATCTTTAATTACTACGAAGTTTCCCTGTCGACTTATTTGACATATATATTTTTATTTTGTTTTTGTATAAGTATATTTTAACCCTTTCTTTTTCTCGCTCACGAGAAAATCTCGAGCAAATGAAAAAAATTAATATAATTGTTATATGGGCAGTTCTACCATAATTTTGAATTTCAGGTATAAGAAACTTGAGAAACTTATTTTTTCAAAGTCACTTTAAATGTGTGTGAAAATGCTTATAAGGGTTCTAGAAAAACAAAAAAAGGTTTAGCATGGTTTATTTGTAAAAAAAAAATAATAAAAATCAATGAGGGACGGTAAGGAAATTCCCTATGTTTTCCGGTCTTTTTTGTGTTGGAAATAACTCTAGTTTAACGGAAATTGATTTTTTTTATCGTTTTACTCACAAATATTTATAGAAAAGAAATTATATATTTTGTAAAAAATAACCTTAACCCCGAGGAACTATAAGGAAAGAAATAAAGCCACGCAGCTCATTCCAATAAGTTTTTTGAACTTTTAGGCTTGTTGGTAAAGTCTGCTAACTGAAATGTGAGTTTCTGCAATCCAGTTTTCATGATTGAAGAATTACTATAGCTCCATCCAATGTCGCTCTTCACCACTTTAGCAATGGGAGCAGTGGATGTTCCAAAACCCAGAAACAAAGTTAAGGAAAGAGAAATCCATATTATAAATATTAAAAGCCAAAGTGAGGATGGAATTTGTTAAGAGATGGTATTACTTCAATTTAAAATTCAAATGAATGCCATTTTTAGGTAAAAAATGTGTTAGTTTGAGCACTAAATTAAAAATGTGACATTGGCGAAAGGAATTTTATTTGGGTAAAATTTGACATTCGGACGGTAAGGAAATTTTGGCAATGTTTTAAGTGTCCTAATATATTTTTGGAGTTTCTTTGTTTTAAAACACCGTTTTATAATTATATATAAGGACTAGCCTATTAGTATAATAAGAAAAAATGAAAACGAAATATTATTTTTTCATAAGTTATGCCCAAAGGACATAACATTAAAATCTATGGTAGAATTACCCATATACTCATATTTTTTATAAAATTTTCGGGATTTTTTTCACCAAAAAGGTAGAAGACGGAAGGCCATCCCCCCATGACGTCACTGTTGCACAGCCAACCAGAGATCGACAACGAGACGACGGTTCCGATCGGGGCGCCAATGAAAATGGCGGAAGAGATCCGGCTCCGCTCCAGCCTGGGGGCCCAGCGGCTGATCAGGGAGTTGATGGCTGGGAAAGTGAGGCCCTGGAACACACGAGCGTAAGATTGATCCATTCAAATTGTCTATTCCATCAGCTAGTTTCCGAACACTTTGAAATGGTCCTTTTTGGCGAAAAAAACAATCATATTTTACTCAAATTTTGAGTCATTTTAAAGATAATTGTTAGATGTATACTGTATCTAAAGCAAATTTTTTATTAGTGTTTCTACATTTTGTGAAAGAGAGTTAGCATATTTATTTAAGTGCATATTTTCATTAAAATTAACATAAATTCATCCTTTTGTTCAATAGATATTATAATAACTGCTTAAATTTTTTGTAAGTCCTATTTATATCTTGCATGTTGTTGTTTCTAATGCCACTCGGTAACCGAGCCCGGAGTAGAGAACTACCCGATTTTAAGGCGAAGTGGGGCGGCTTCCGTTTTTATTGAGCGCCACAAGGGAGGAAGTCCTACTTCTGCTCGTCAGCATGACACATCCGTTTTACAGGAAGGTCCCTTTCACACATCCATTCTCACTCACATATCGAAATTTTGATCCAGATCAAAGGCCGATAACCCCCTGACTCTTGCATTAAATATATGAACACCAAAAAAATTTTGAAATACCTTTTTTTAAAAAATTGGTCTCAAACGTAGTCGGATACCTTAAGAGTAATTTTTTTTAAATGAGCCAAATTGAATATAGGGGCTTGATAGTTGATGCCTTGAATGTTCTTAAAACTTTTCTTGGATATGTTAGTACTAAGATAAGAAAAAGTGAATTTCAGTTTTTTCTTAAATCCGACTAGTTTGACCATGAGAGAAGGTCAAAATTCGAGGTCACGAATAAATGGTGTGCATAAAAACATTATTCTAATTCTAAAGCAATGAGTGGCAAATGATTTTTTTAATATGGATACTACTAGGTACATGTCATCATATTTAGCTTGGTGGGCTACTCATGGCTTTGAAGGTCAAGGTCCTTCGAAAAAGGTCCCTTTCGTTGATTTTTGTCATGTTTCTGCCAAATTATCTGCTTAAGCCATAAGTGACCCACATAAATAATTATTGGATTAATTACACAAACTAGGGTAGTACTTAAAAAAATATAGAACACCATAGGTGACCCTTGGCTTTTGGAGTTAAAGGGTCACAAAGTTGCTAATTTCCAAAAAGCCAAAAATTACAAGGTCAATTAGTCCTTTGGCCATGAGTCAATAACTTGGAGACACAGCTGTAAATACACTTCAAATGCTGTAGTTTCAGACCCAGGTTACAAATCCATGGGACCTATAAAATTTTCTTAAATATATTGAATCGTTTAAGCTACTTTTTAATCGGGCATTGTAGAAGTGTATTATCGAGATCCAATATTGGTAAATTTTTAATGTCTCCAACTCGATTGCAATTTTCAATTATTGTTAGTTATAATTTAAACCTGTAATCGAGCGTGAGATACTAAACAGTTTAGAGCACCTTTCCCTTAAGATCTTGAACCTTACATTTATCTTTCCTACTTTAATAAACCTACAGACTACGCTTGCCATTTTGGAGATGGTACCCCTAATGTCATCAAGTGATTTGATTAAATATGAATGTCTCATATACGAAATATCTCGCACTCACCTCTCCCCCCCCCCCCTGCGCCCTGATCGCCAAGAACGGTGCCAAGCCCCGTCCCGCCAACGCTGCCGTCAAGAGGACTCCGGCAACAAACGTCGCCTTGGCGCCCACCCGTTCGTCCAAGAATCCACTAGACTGACTATTATTAAATAACCAAAAGAAAATAATAGTGGCGCCATCTCTTGTAGTACTTATATACTATCATATCATTAACTGTTACCATTTTAATCGGAAACTGTACGAAAATTTATCGGGCGATGAGATTTTGATTACTACTTATCGGATTCTTATCGATTTCTTTTTGACATTTGATCGGAATTCCAACGGTAAAATTTATCGAGGGATGATCGCTCAAGCGGACATAACTGATCAACGTAACGGGCAATTTTCGATAGAAATCCGATATTCGAATTCTCATCGGCAAAAGATGAAAATTAGTTTAGCAGTTGATAAAAAATTTAGGGTTACAAAGTTTATCAATTTTCATATATACGTAGCAATCTGTGGACCATAAAGCATAAACTATAAGAAATTTACAAAATAATTAAAAAAAACCTTTCCGAAAAATCGCACTCACCTCCCCCACCCCCTCCAGCGCTCTTATCGCCAAGAACGGCGCCAAGCCCCATCCCGCCGCCAAGGGCGTCAGCAGCGTCAACACTGCCGTCAAGAGGACTCCAGCGCCGAACGTCGCCTTGGCGCCCACCCGTTCAGCCAAGAATCCGCCAGTTAGTACCGTGACAAAGTAACCGTAGAAGAACGAGCCTTTGATGTTCCCTCGTGTTTTGGCGTCCCAGTCGTACTGCTCGACCTGTTGAAAAGGTACAAATTGAATAATTGTCACCCTGATAAAAAAAATGGGTATCACCCAGCCATGTGACGAGTATGTGACGAAAAACCATATCACATACAAGTCACTGAAGATCGCTGTGATGTCACATTCAAAGTCACTTTTTGTTTCATAGAAACATACATTATAGAAATTGAACACGTTCACATCAAAGTACACATTCATAGAAATTGAATGTCCGCTTTTGTTACGTACCTTCTACGTAACATGGATATCGATGATATCGCAGCAATGTCACATTTTGACTTTGATTTAGATGACATCAGTACGATATCACATGCAAGTCACAATATGATGTCACTGCAAGATCGCATAGTGACGTCCCTTTGATATCGCACACCAGTCACATTGTGACTTACGCGATATGACTGTGATGTCACATACTTGTCACATTGCGACTGTGACCTAGAGTGACAAAAAATGACGTTGCAGCGACGTAACTGTGACAAACCTGGCTGTTAGATATTAGTACCGACATGTTTGTGGTTATAACCAGTTTTGGGAACATGTAATGTTTCGACACTTCCAGGCTACACAGTAAAAAAAAATTTGGCACACAAGATTGACCGGAATCCTGGAACATTTCAGCAGCCAACACAATTTGGAGCGTTGATTCACCAGCGAGTAGCAACCGTGGTTGAGCGCATCGTAGCAGGAGCGTCGTTGGAGTGGGTGACGATCACGTCCGGGTCACCACTGCAGCGGCCTCAGTAACCCACAGTCTACCAAAAGGATCCTCGAGGTGGAGATGAGTTACCTAGGTTTTTATAGAATAGTGGTAGGAACGAGGTGGTAAATCAGCGCCACCTAGTTGTTG
Organism: Oedothorax gibbosus; assembly: GCA_019343175.1. Classification (NCBI taxonomy): domain Eukaryota; kingdom Metazoa; phylum Arthropoda; class Arachnida; order Araneae; family Linyphiidae; genus Oedothorax; species Oedothorax gibbosus. Next base: position 13,494 of record JAFNEN010002080.1, read on the forward strand.
ATGGCATATTGAGGTTGCGTGTGTGGTGAGCCGCCACACCCTGTTTTGTGAACATGTAATGTTTCAACACTTCCAGGCTACACCGTAAAAAAAATTTGGCACACAAGATTGACCGGAATCCTGGAGCATTTTAGCAACCAACACAATTTGGAGCGTTGATTCACCACTTATGCGGTGTAACAAAGTTATACGGTTTTACCACAAAATTGGTTAATTAACGCTCCAAATTGTAATGGCAGATAGAAAATTCCAGGGTTCTCCCGTGCAATGTTGCGCCAAAATTTTTAACAGTGTAAAGACGACCTTACAAGTAACATTTTGAGTGTGAAGATCAACTTTTGAGTGTGAAGATGTATCAACAAGCAAGAATAGTCCTAAATTTTGGAATTGATATTTACCATTTGCGACCACTAAAACTACACTAATTACATTGCATGTAAAAATTTTTTTCCCCTTTCCCCAAAAAAAAATTTTAAAAAATGTTTAAAAAAATAAAAAAAATAAAAAATTTTGCCCAAAACCCAAAAAAGGGCCCAGAGGCCCGGGAAAGGTTGGTCCAAAAAAACCCCCTAAAAAATTTTCCCTTTTTTTCCCAAAAATGACCAAAAAGGGGGTTTTTTTTTAAAAAAATTTTTTCTACTCTTTTGGGCACAACAAAATTTAAAAAAATTTTTCCCAAAATAAATTAAACAACTCTATTGTAAAAATAATTTTTTTTTAAAACCCCCCCTTTTTTAAAAAGCCCGTTTTTTTCAATTTAAAAAAATGCCCCCCGGCCCGGTTTTTTAAGGAAAACCTAAGCCCCAGTCTCCCTTTTTTGGGGGAAAAAAATAACTGTATTAAACCCCCCTAGCTCTCCTTTTTTTGGGGGGAAATTTTGCTTTTTTAAAAGTTTTTAATCTGTTAAAAAAATAAAATACTAGATACCCTTTTAAAATCTTTTTTGTAGCCCTAGCTGTTTTTTTTTCAAGCAACTCTATTTTTTTTTCGGGGGAAAGGGGGGAGACCAAAAAATGAACAGGCATATTCCAGATGTGGCCATAATCAGGGAAGAAAAAAATTTAATACCCCCGAAAAATATAAAAAAGACTTGGATTTTTTTTTTTTTTTTTGCAACCCCCTAAATTTTTCCCCTTAAAAGGGGCCCCTTTTACTATTTTTCTTGAGCTTCCAAATCCGTGGGAAAAAGGGGGAAAAATTTTTGAAAACCCGGGGGGTTTTTTCCATGCTGTACCATGTTTTTTTCCCCTTTTAAAAAAAACCCAGGGGTTTTTTTAAAATCAGTCTGAGTTAATTTCCACCCCTTTTTTCCCTGCCAAAAATGCATTTTTCCCATTGGAGGGGGAATTTTACTTTTTTTTTGGAGGGGAAAAGAAAAAAAAGAAAAAAAAACGGGGGGCCTACACTCTTAAAACGAGGGGTTTTTAAAAACCCGTTTTTATTTAAATTTTTACCCCTTTTCCCCGGGCCAAAAAAAAAGCACTTCCCCCATAGGAGTAAATTTTAAACCCCCTTTTTTTTTTAAAAAGGTACTAAAATTGTATTTTTAAAAAACGTTTACGATTACGTTTAAATTTTTAAATTTTTTTTGTTTTTTTTCTTAAAAATAGTCGTATTTTTTAAAAAAATTTTTTTTGGGGCCCAAAGCCCTTTAAGGGGAAAAGAAAAATTTTCCCCTTAAAATCTTAAAAAAAAAAGAGGGGAAATCCATTTTTTATGGGGGAAGTGTTTTTTGGAAAAGGAAGGGAGTGGAAATTTTTTTCCCCGGAAAATGATTTTAAAAAACCCCCCTCTTTTTTTTTAAGGGGGTTAGGCTAGGGGGCCCATTTAAAACCTATTTAAAAATTTTCCCTTCCCCGGGGGCCAAAAAAAATAAAAAATCAATGGGGATGTCAGGAGGGGGTTTTTTTTATTTTGCATAAAAAAAATTTTTGCTTACCCCAAAAAGGGGAAAATTTTTTAAACTTCTTTTTGGGCCGTGGGCATGTAAAACTGCGGGGAACTATAAAAAATGATTTTGGGCCTTTTTTCCCCAATTTTTTTTTAAACCCCCCTAGAGAGTACCCAAAATTAAAAATTTTTAATGATTATTTCAGAAACGAAATTTTCCCCAATTTTTTTAGGGTTGGGGGTTTACTGCAGTTTACAGGGCAGATCTTACATTCGCACGCTTCAGGTTCCTTGTTCTCCCCCGGTTTTGTAAAAGGGGGGGGGGCGTCACCAAAAAATTTTTAGTGGCGTTTTGGGGGCCCTTTCCCCCCCGGGGTCGGGGCGTCGTGCTTTTCACCATGGAAAAACCCAAACGACGTTGAGGTTTTCCCCCGGGGACGTGAAAGGGCGTTGAAGACCCAAAAGGTTTTCCCAGGAGCGCACAAAAGTCCCGCTTGGAATGCTGCGTCTGCCAGTTCTGGTGGGAAAAAATGACGGCTGTAGTCACTCTTAAAAAAAAAACAAAAACGGTTTTTAAACTCGGGCCCCGAGTTTTTTTTTCACTCTTTTCCTTTTTAAAAAAGCACTTATCCTATGGGGAAAATAAATTTTTACTTTTTTTCGGATTTTTGGGGAAAAGAAATAAAAGAAAAACAATCTGGTCAAACACTTTTAAAAACGGGGCGGTTTTAAACTCAGTCCGGGGTTTAAATTTTCCCCCCTTTCCCCGGTTTTCCAAAAAAAAAAAATTCCCTTTTTGGAGTAAAATTTTACTCTTTTGTTTTAAAAAGTGGAAATGCTGGTAATAAGTTTAACAGGGACTTTTTGGTCCCATAGAAGCTAATGCATTAGTTTTGAAATCCCCCCAATTTTTTTCAAAAAAAATTTTATTTGCCGTGTTACCTTTTTTACCGGGTTTTTGGGAATCATAAAAAAATCAGTTTAAAAAAAAATTTTTAAAAAAAAAATAAAAACCGGTTGTTTAATTATTAATTTTTAAAAATTTTTTAAAAAAAAAGTTTTCCCCCCAAAAAGCTGAATATTTGGGGGGATTTTTTAAAACCCCTTTTTAAAAAATTTTAATTAAAAAAATTTTGGGGGCATTTTCGTTTTAAATGTGTTTCATTTCCCCCCCGTTTTTTTGGGTTCCCCTAATGGGGGAAAAGGGAAAGCAAAAGCAAAGTTTGCGGTGTTTTTGATTCCAAAAAAAATACATTGGGGGGGTTGGGGGAAACCCCCAAAAATTTAAAGGGGGGAAAAATTGGGGGGAAAAGGGGAAAAAAAAGTTTGTTCCCCCCCAAAAAATTTTAAAAAAACGCTTATTTTGTTACTTCTAGCTTCCAGTTTTTTTTTTGGGGTACAAAAAAAAAAAAGCATTAGAGGGTAAATACTTACAGAAATTTTACTACGGGGGGGACCAAAATACAATGAAAAGGGAAACTGATGCCATTATCTTTTAAAAAAAAAAAAAAAATTTTTTTTAATTCGTATATTAAATAGAACGGAAGATTTTTAAAAAACCGTTAAGGAAATACGGACAGAAAAAGAAAAAAAAAACATTTTTTTTTTTTTTTTCCATCCGATGTAAGATAAAAAATTTTTTAAGTTATAAAATTTTTTCCCCCAAAAAAAAAAAATTTTATAAAGTCGAAAACCCTTTTTTAAAAAAGCATTTTGGATGGGGGTGCCCCGGGGGGACAGAAAAATTTTGGGGGAAAAAAAACATAATTCAAAATTTTTTTGTATGCTTTTATTTTTTTTAAAAAAAAAATTTTTTTGAATTAAAAAATTTAAAAAATTTTGGGAAAAAATTTTTTTTTACAGGGGGAAAAGGAAATAAGTAATCTGAGTTTAAAAAAAAGTATTCTTTTTTTTACCTGTAAAATTTATACGTAAGGGCGAAATAGTTAGTGCTCACTTTACACTTTTGTTGGATTAAAACATTTTAAAAAGGGTAAAAAAAAAATTTTTTTTTAATTTTTGGGGGAAAAATTTTAAACGAAAAGCATTTTAAATTTGCTTTTACTGACTGATTCGGAATCTAAGCTTACGGAACCCAGAAGTAAAAAAATTTTAATAATTTCCCAAAAATAAAAAAAATTTTTTCTAAATAAAAAAATAAATTTCTTTACTTTTAAAATTTTTTCAAAATTGAAGTAAGAGGGAAAAAAAAAATTTTAATTTATTTTATTTAAAAACCGATCCTTTACATTCTTAAATTTTTTTTCCCCCTTTTTGAAACGAGTTTTTTCTTAATAATATTACACTAAAAAAGTACAAAGAAAAAAAAATTGTATCGTAAAATGCCCATTATTTTGTTTTCCCCAAAAAATATACTTTTTTCCCTTTTTCTAGTAGATTTAGAAGGGGTGCTAATAAAAAAAATTTAAAAGGTTTTTTTCCCTTTTTTTTTTCTCCAAAAAAAATGTTTAGAAATTTTTTGAAAAATTTTTGAGGGGCCCCAGATACTTTATCAGTAACTTTTTTTTATGTTTTAAATTTCAGGAAAAAGGTTTTAAAGGTGTAGAATAACCGGGTAAAGGTGTATATTTTTTTTGTAATAAAAAGAACGGTGGAGACATTGTATTTCAAATTTTAAATTTAGTGCGTGTCATCATAAGGGGATAATAAAATCGTGCTCTTCTTGCACACTTTTTTCCCGGAAACAACAATGAAGAAAAAAGAGTCCCCTCTAAAACCCCCCGTCCCAAAGTTTTAAAATTTTTTTTTGAAATGAAAAAAAATGTTTTTTTGTTTTTGGCGGGGGGGATTTGGGAAAAAAAAAATGTCTTTTTTAAAACCCAATGTTTGTAGTGATTGGGGTTTTTTTTTTAAATTCCGAATCGCGGGGTGTTTCTTTTTTTTTTACCTAACTTGTACTCTCTTTTAAAAATTTTTTTTTTTGGTTGAAAAAAATTTTAAAAAAAAAATGGGTTTTTTTATTTTAAAAATTTTCACTTTTTTCTTTTTAAAAAAATCTAGATACCCGGGGAAAATGTTTAAAAAAATCCAAGGGGGCGCAATTTAAATTTAAAATAAGAGTCAAAATTTATCGATTTTTTAAGGCTGAGGGAAAAAAGTTGAAATCTAGTTACGTTTTTCCCGCTCCGCTTTAAAATTTAAAAATTTAACATAGGGACGTATTAAAATTTTAATTTGAAAATTAAAAAAAATTTAAAGGACGTTATTAGGGGTTTTTTTTTGGGGAAATTTTTGTCCATAGGCTACACGAGATTATTGGGACGGGCGGGCGTATTTTAAAACCACAGGGAAGTTTACCGGGCCGGGCGTGAGTAGGCAACCCCCAAAAACCCCAACCCTTAAAAGGGGACATCGTAGCAGCGTCGGGACCCTTTTGGGGGGTATTTTTAAAGGCATCCCTTACACGGGGTATTTTTTGTCCCGGGCTTTTTTTCTGACGGGGGTTTATAGGTCGGCAGTTATTTTGG